>APFE031025834.1:163045-185824 GCA_000404065.3 Pinus taeda
TGTGTTGCGTCCTGATCTGGACAAGTTTGTGAGTGTATTCATTAATGACAGATTGATATATTCTAAGAATGAGAAAGAGCATGCATAACATCCCCAGGCAGTTGGCGGGGTCCTTAATGTACTTGATGAACACAATGATTGATATTTGTTTTGCAGCTAATCAACTTAGTCAGTTTATGGTGGAGCCTACCAAGCTTCACTGGAACATAGCAGAACATGTTCTTAGATACCTCAGAGGCATAACATATTTTGGTTTATGGTATAAAAAAACAATGGAGTGAAGCTCCAAGGCTCCATAGATGCAGATTGGGCAGAGAGTCTCTTAGATAGGAAGAGAGAGGGAGTGATAAGGGAGAGATGGAGAGAGAGTATGTGTATTTTGGGGTGAGATAGAAAGACAAATAAGGAGAGATAGAAGAAAGGGGGGAGAGAAGGAGAGAGGGAGGGAGATAGTGACCGAGTTGGGGGGCGAAGAGAGAGAAGGAGATACGAGGGGGAAACATAGGGAGGTGGGAGAGAAAGGGATGTGGAGGAAGGAAGAGAGAGAGGACATGATAAGGAGGTAGATATTGATGCAGGGGAAAGTCTGCATTTACCAGGATCTTTAAACACTCTGTTCTGCTGTCAATTTATATAAACTGAAATTTCAATTTCCAGTTGTATGCAAACAGACCTCTCCGTCTCATTAACACATTCAATACACATCCATGAATATGCATCAGTTAACCAAGAAGTCGCCCCACTGTTTTATACAAACAACTTCAATACACGTTGATGTAGCATGGATCAGGCATGGAGTTAATACACGCGATTCCAGTGGTCGTTATTGTAGCATGACTCAGACATTTTCTTGTAGTAGCAATGGGATAATAAACACGTCGCTGGAACGCATAATTATATGCTAACAGGAATAAATTCTGCTGAATCGCTTCAATCATGTACACAGGCCTATCACTAGTATGAGGCGTCACTTATACACTTTTTGCTGCCGAAAAATGAATAAAATCCCATCAGGAGGTTCAGCTTGATCTATGTGCTTGTGCTATGTGGCCAAGCAAATGGTTCAAACCAATACAGGGCAAGCCAAAGCAGTAACGCTCAAAATTTTTGTCGATGGACGCGATCATTCACCAGTTGCGCAATCTCTTCGTCCAGGATCGACAGTGAGGAAGTAAAATTGTCGTCTGACGCTGGATCGCGGGATTTTGAGGCGCTACTCGACCTACCATACCTTACTTTACTATCTTCGAAGAAGCTTCCGATTGGTGTCGCAGAAATCGTGAACTTCTAGCAATCATCATTTAAGTGCTTGTAACCGAAACAAACCAAAACAATTTTGCCACATTGGAAACGCTCAACTTTGGCATACTGCTGTTCCTGAAACTGTTGGTTTAAACAGAGGTCTACACAACTTTCCTGAATCTAATCGACAGAGCATGTGACAATTACAGTCATAACTGGTTCTGGAACTTAATTCCTGTGCGCACCAGCACTTGTACACAAATTTAGTTCACGTTAAAGAAATACAACGATTCTACCACAGTTAAATACAATCTTTATTGAACCGTTTTGAATAATGACTACACACAATGTTTATTTCATAATAATACATCAGTTCTACCCATACACAGAATGCATTATAATTTTAAGAAACTTTCCTCAATCGTGCGAATGGCGGATTAACAAAACAAGTTCAATGATTTCACAATCATCCAATCTATATATATGATTTAAAACAAAAAAATTACTTACAAGCTTGGCTAGATACTTAGGATTGATGGCCCTTTACAAACTGCCCGAAGGCTCCCAACCAGAAACCCTCTCACACCCAATCTCTCTCTGTGTGCGTTGAGAGCTTAGCTGCCTTATTCTTTTATAATGATAATAGATATGCTTTACATAATGATGGAAACATAAAAACTTCTACATGCAATGCATTCACCTAATAAAACATCTTGAGGCTTTATTCCGTCTTTTTTTCCCTGTCCTAAAAACAAGAAAATCCTCCTTATCCCTTAATGACCCACATTCACTGCTTTTATGCCTAAAAGCACTCCTTATTTCATATTTTCTTATTTATTTACTTTGGAAACATCTAATTAATCACACTAACTTGTAACTTAGGAAAATAATGCTTGACCCCCTATGCCTATTATTTACAATAGTTTCTCTTGGGCTGAATGCTCCCGCATCAGACTCCCAAGGTAGAAAAATTTCATGATCTCCTGATCATGTGGTTTGTGGTCTTGATTTTCCTGGATCCCATACTTTGTTCTGCAACCATCCAAATGCTTTATTCCTTTGCTGTCGCTGCATTTCTGTCGTCCTTTCCTCCATCTTCTTCTTTCTGTCAATCAAGTTCAAGTTCTGATTGAACTTGCTTGCTGCTATTTCTATTTTCCTCCATTTGGATTGCTGCATCATCAGTTGCCATATTTCTTCAATCTCTATGTCCAGCTTACTGCTGCTGTTCCCAATTTCTGTTAATTCAGCTGCTACCATAGAAGCTGCTTCCTCTACCGCCATAGATGTTGCTACCTCCCAAACTTCTTGTCCCTCTGCAACATACTTTGGCTCATCACCTGTAAACACAATCAAATTGTTAGCATTAACATCACAAGACCCACTGGTCTTATTTTTCGATTCAGTCTCCAAATTTTCTCTCTGCAGCTTCAAGTCTTTTCGAGGACTCAAAAAATTTTCACTGGCTTTCTCCTCAGCTTTCTCTGACAATATTTCAACATGCTAATTTGTATTTACCACAAGACTGTCAACTAGTCTCGCCTTCTTACAATCTTCTACTTCATGACTGTCCTTCATGAAAAATTCCCTGTCTTGTTTCCTCAGCAAATTAACCTGTGCATAAGTCCTCTGTCTCTCCAGTTCTCTTCTCTGAAGATCTAGTTTCCTGTACAATTCAATAACTTCATTAGGAGTAGATTTTGGAAACTTCACACAACTTTCTATTCCTTCAACAACTCTCGACCAATCTTCAGCTGCTCCCTCTTCCTCTGCATCAACATTCTGATTAGATTCCTTCTTTATGACAATATCAGCCAATTGTCTTTCACCTGCAAACATACACAAATTGTCAATTTTAAAACCATGTGACCCTTTGGTCTTACTTGAAGTTTCAGTCTTCAAGTCTTCATCTTCACTATCTCCCAGAAATTCTCCTTGTTCCATTTCAACTTCCTCTTGACTCATCTTCTTTCCATTTATCTTGACATCCTCTTTCTTATGTCCTCTACTGTGGCTTTTTCCTGAACCGCTGCTATGACTATTAGTAGTCAGCTCCTTTGCAACAAGCCTCTGCAACAGCTAGTCCTCCTGGCTGCAATCTTACCTCACTAAGCTCTCCTCACTTAGTCTTTTGGTAAGCACGGGTCCTCTGTCTGGAACCTCTTCCTGAGCAACACCTTTGCTCCTTCTAGGCTTCTGCAATCTCCCACGCTCTCCTGAGAACACTTCAGTTGTTCTCTCTATCCAATTCGTTATTGGATTCTTCAGGTTCACTGCCGCTTCTCTGAAACCATAAGCTTCAGTTCATAAACTTCAAATCAAAAAAATCATCTCACCTTTAAGATCTTGTCTTCTTTCAATGCTGCAATCTTCTTCACTTGTGTATGCTTGCACATCAAATTTAAAAATCTGATATTTATTTCAACTATTCACCACACTTCAAAAACATACTTCAGTTATCAACTGTACAAAAAACAAACTTCTTCAAGAAAACAATCCCGCTCTGATACCACTTGATGATGGGGAAAGTCTGCATTTACCAGGATCTTTAAACACTCTGTCCTGCTGTCAATTTATATAAACTGATATTTCAATTTCCAGCTGTATGCAAACAGACCTCTCCGTCTCCTTAACACATTCAATACACATCCATGAATACGCATCAGTTAACCAAGAAGTCGCCCCACTGTTTTATACAAACAACTTCAATACACGTTGATGTAGCATGGATTAGGCATGGAGTTAATACATGCGATTTCAGTGGTCTTTATTGTAGCATGACTCAGACTTTTTCTTGTGGTAGCAATGGGATAATAAACGTGTCGCTGGAACGCATAATTATATGCTAACAGGAATAAATTCTGTTGAATCGCTTCAATCATGTACACAGGCCTATCACTAGTACGAGGCGTCGCTTATACACTTTTTGCTACCGCAAAATGAATAAAATCCCATCAGGAGGTTCAGCTTGATCTATGTGCTTGTGCTATGTGGCCAAGCAAATGGTTCAAACCAATACAGGGCAAGCCAAAGCAGTAACGCTCAAAATTTCTGTCGATGGACGCGATCATTCACCAGTTGCGCAATCTCTTCGTCTAGGATCGACAGTGAGGAAGTAAAATCGTCGTCTGACGCTGGATCGCGAGATTTTGAGGTGCTACTCGACCTACGGTACCGTACTTTACTATCTTCGAAGAAGCTTCCGATTGGTGTCGCAGAAATCGTGAACTTCTAGCAATCATCATTTAAGTGCTTGTAACCGAAACAAACCGAAACAATGTTGCCACATTGGAAACGCTCAACTTTGGCATACTGTTGTTCCTAAAACTGTTGGTTTAAACAGAGGTCTACACAACTTTCCTGAATCTAATCGATAGATCATGTGACAATTACAGTCATAACTGGTTCTGGAACTTAATTCCTGTGCGCGCCAGCACTTGTACACAAATTTAGTTCACATTAAAGAAATACAACGATTCTACCACAGTTAAATACAATCTTTATTGAACCGTTCTAAATCATGACTACACACAATGTTTATTGCTTAACAATACATCAGTTCTTCCCATACACAGAACGCATTATAATTTTAAGAAACTTTCCTCAATCGTGCGAATGGCGGATTAACAAAACAAGTTCAATGATTTCACAATCATCCAAACTATATATATGATTTAAAAAAAAACAATTACTTACAAGCTTGGCCAGATACTTAGGATTGATGGCCCTTTACAAACTGCCTGAAGGCTCCCAACCAGAAACCCTCTCACACCCAATCTCTCTCTCTCTGCGTTGAGAGCTTAGCTGCCTTATTCTTTTATAATGATAATAGATATGCTTTGCATAATGATGGAAACATAAAAACTTCTACATGCAATGCATTCACCTAAGAAAACATCTTGAGGCTTTATTCCGCCTTTTTTTCCTTGTCTTAAAAACAAGAAAAGCCTCCTTATCCCTTAATGACCCACATTCACTGCTTTTATGCCTAAAAGCACTCCTTATTTCATATTTTCTTATTTATTTACTTTGGAAACATCTAATTAATCACACTAACTTGTAACTTAGGAAAATAATGCTTGACCCCCTATGATTATTATTTACTATAGTTGCTCTTGGGCTTAATGCTCCCGCATCAGATATGGGGGGTGAGATAGAGAGATGAAGAAGGAGATATGGAAGGAGATATAGATATATATGACAAGGGGGGATGAAGGGAAGAATATTTCTTGCACTAGATGCATTGATTTTAGTGTAGATGATGATTTTTAATCATATTTGGTTTCTTACACTCGATGCATAGATTTTAGTGTAGATTACTATTTCTAATCCTATTTGATTGCTTGCAATACTTGCATTGATTTTTGGTGTAGATGTTGATTTATAATCATATTCGATTTCTTGCTTTGGATGCATTGATTTCAGTGTAGCTGGTGTTTTTTAATCCTATTTTATTGCTTGCACTAGATGTATTTATTTCAATGTAGATGTTGATTTCTAATTATATTTGATTTCTTACACTAGATGCATGGATTTCAATGTAGATGTAGAGTTCTAGAATTATTTGATTGATTTCATCAGATGCATTGATTTTAGTATAGATGTTGTTTTCTAATCCTATTTGATTGTTTGCATTATATAGAATAGATGTTAGTCTTGAGGTTGTAAATTATTAAAGACAAAATTCAAGATTAAATGGAGTGGGGAGGGAGGGAAGAATATTTCCTGCACTATATGCATTTACATCAGTGTAGATGGCGATTTCTAATCCTATTTGATTACTTGCACTAGATGCATTGATTTCAATGCAGATGTTGATTTATAATTATATTTGATTTCTTGCACTAGACGTATTGATTTCAGTGTAGATGTTGATTTCTATTCATATTTGATTGCTTGCACTAGATGCATTGATTTCAGTGTAGATGTGGATTTCTAATCCTATTTGATTGCCCACACTAGATGAATTGATTTCAGTGTAGATGTTGATTACTATTCTCATTTGATTTCTTGCATTAAATGCATTGATTTTAGTGTAGATGTTGTTTATAATCCTATTAGATTGCTTGCATTAGAAGTTAATCTTGAGGCTATAGATTATTAAAAAAAATCAAGATATATTTGGTAATACCTAGAGGGAAACTATTAAGAATTAAGTAGTTGTCAAAAGTTGTGATACCTAGAATAAAAATGAAATAGATGTGCATTATCAATACTCCTGCAAAGTGGAAACTAATCCTTTATAAGATCATCTTTTTTCTTCATCGCCAACTAATTACTAATAGACAATTACGTATATTTAAAATATATTCAAAATTACTAATAGATAAGTGTGTACACCAACATATTCAAAATAGTATAAGAGGAAAAGATATATTTATAAACATTCAAAACAAATCAAAACATTATTGAAAGAGATGTGATAATTGTTTGGTTGTAAATATTTTATAAATCTAGCCACTCAAAAAAAAATTCAAAAATACATTATTTCTCGACTTTGCAAAATAGATTATAGATAAAAAAAAAATCATCAAAATATTCATGAAGTAAATCAATTATTTCAAACATTAGCAAAGAAATAAATACTTTCACGAGTAATCTTGACGTAGTAAATTACTAAAACTACTCATCAATATATATTTAGTAATACCCGGAGGGACACTATTAAGAATTAATTAGTTGTCAAAATTTGTGATGCCTAAAATTAAATGAAATAGATGTGTAGTATCAATCCTTGTGAAAACTATTGAAAATATTGGCTCTCTTCTTCATCACCAACTAATTATTAATAGACAATTACATACACATATAAAACTATAATACAATAATTGTAACATTCACAAAAACTACCATCCAAATCCAAACACGTCAACACACAATCCACTCAAAGCATCCAAACACATACATACAAAACATCCATGCCAAGTAAAGAAAACATAATGTGAAGTTTGAAGTTAATCTCAAATATATGCATAATAATGATATTCAAAAAAGTGACATTGTTTCCCTCAACTGGAACTAGCTTAGATCCATCTAACAGCAGATCTATCATGCACCTCGAGGGATTTGATCCCTCTCAACGCTTGATAGATTCAATGTTGGATGGATCTAAGCTAGTGTGTACTCCAATACTCCATTGTCATCCAACACAACTTCCATTATGTCTTTCCAAGCATAGAATTTCGAAGTTCCCTCTAATGCATACTCAAGCCTTAATCCATTGAAAGACATTGTTCATGCACTAAAGAAATACCTACACCACAAATTCTATTATTTGAAATTTCTTTGAGAGATGATAAGGAATATATTTTCAATAGCTCTGAAACCATGTAGAAGCAACTCGAAATTTGCAGCTGCTAGAGAAATCAGATTAAAATCAATAGACACAAATTTCTTCAAGTTAATCTGTGGAAGGGAAAACATATAGTAGAAGCACAGGCAATCATTCAATCACAGTGAACATAGTTTTTACTAGGGAACCCAATTGGGGAAAACCCCTCCTATGTTTGTATTGTATCATATGAGAAAAATGATCTATTACAATGACTTCTCCAATCCTTGAAGCTCAATCTGCACTGCAACACTGATATACTCTTGTACTTTCTCTAGCCAACACTTTGCCAAAATAGGCCTCTTGCTTGATCCTATTTGTAATGTCCCCTAATAATAACAAAAATAATAAATAAATAATATAATATTAAAATATAAACAAATAAATAATAAACAATAAAGGAAAGATAATAAATAATGAAGAAGTATAATAATAACATAAATAAGATAGTAGTTATTATAATATATATATATATATATATATATAAAGTAAATAAATAGTAACAATAAGTAAAGTTATCAAAAAGTAAAAATGGATAAAATAAGAAGGAAATAAATTAAGAGAAAATTTAACTTAAGTGAAACTTAAAATAAAAAGTAAATTTAAAATAAAAGTTACATGTTGACACATGGAACGTGTGCATGCGGTTCCCCTTCCAATGTTTGGTCTATTTAATAGACGATGAGGAAGATGAGAGATCATTCCATCATCCATTCTCTTGGGAGAAAAGTGTGGTGAGACAAAGGATTCCCTAGCAGTAGTCCGTTTATTGAGGGCTCGGGGGTGGCCAGTGGTAGAAAGATTTTGTGCAACTGAGCCTACGGTTGGGTTGAGAGTCGTCTCCAAAACTTTGTTGCGGTTAGCAGGATTCAAATAGCGTTCAACTCCAAAATTACAAGTAAAGAATATCATTGCTACAGGTAAGTTTTCTTTGCTCCTATTTCTCAAAAATTCTATGCTAATTAGTTGAATAGAAGTGTGTTGATTATTAATCATATGAATTGTTATATTTAATGCTTGTTTAATTTCACGGTTGTTACATATGGTATCAGAGCTCGGATACAACCCTTAAAGCCTATAAGCCCTATCATGTATGTCTAATTTTGGTAAAGTCTATTATATAAATTAGATTGTTAAATTTTATTCTTAATTCATTTAAATTTTAAATTCTTTAATATTGTTTAATAATATTGGGTATATTAATTTATGGAGAAATGAATGTTTTTTTAATAGAAAATTGGAAAATAATTAAAAAAAGAAAAGAGTATTTGTAATTTTTATTTTACTTTTTATCTTAATATTAAATTAAGGAGATTCATCAAACTATATCTGGGTGTATTGAGTGATACAATGAATATTCAAAGCTACACGTTTTTGTTCAAACTTATAACATTAATTTTCGAAAAAAATAAAAAATAACATATTTATAAAATCAATTAGAGTCGTCTAACAAGGCGGAGGCAGAGGAATTTTCCATACAGCCAAAAGTGATCGGATTTCGGGAAAAAAAATTTCAAAAAATCTTGTAGAAGCAGTGTTTGAATTGCGTTTTTGATGGTGGAAATGGATTTAGCACCATCAAAAATGTCTAAGACACCTAAAATTTTGAAATTTAACAACTATAACTTGGATTTACAAAAATCCTTGCCAGATTTTCTCTGAATATAACTAGAATTTCTATAAATTTCCAGGCAACTCCTCCACCTTGTTAGACTAAGAGGAATCAATTAGATGAAATCAAATTGTATTTGAATTTTGAGTTGCAGTCAATGGCCTGGCCATTTGGGTCAACGAGCAACTATCAGTGACTTGTGGGGCATCTCAGGAGTGAAACTTCCACGTTTTAGAATCTGTGTGCACCAAAACACACAGAAAGACACAAACCCACTGACTTAACACATCTAATACGCTGCCACATGCATTGATTACATAAATAAACATCACCTTGTCTAGGTTCATGCCTGTGGGTTGCATTTGATAATACATCCTAGCTATTTTTTTAAACATAATCTCTGATAGTGTCATTTGATATGAAAACACTACTTTATTTGTGTTGGGTATATGCGTTTTGTGTGAATTGGCTTTGGTCGTCATATGCCCAAATCATGAAGGAAACACACTTTTGCATGCTTCTTTTATATTGCATGGTAAACTTTTTGATCAAAACAATAGCTTGCCAGGTAATATACATTAATTCAAATTCAGCAGATGCGATTTACTTAAAATAAAACTGCAGTAATTCGAATTGAGTAGCAGTAAGAGATAAACAACATTTTGTGATAGTGGAATGACTTTTTAAGTAAGTAAAAAACAAAATCTATTGTATTTAATAGAAAATTATATAATAAATTGATTGATTGTGAAGGAAGTGGTAATAATAATTAATAGTTATGTAAAGTAATGTGAATTTTAATTGAATGTTATTTTTTTATAAAAAATTTTTATTTAAAAAATTGTATATTTCATAATATAAAATTGCATGTATGTAGATATTATTAATTGTTATCTTAAACTTAAAAAAAAAGACGTGTTTTGATATATCTAATATGTGTTTAAAATATAGTTTAGGTAGTTTATATATGTTTAAAATATAGGTGCAGTTGGCAAATTATATCTAAAATTGCGAATCTATGAATTTTATAAATTTCATAGTTGATAATAATTTGAGTGACATTTTGAATATAATTAATAACAATATTTTGAATATTGATAGAATTTAATTTTGAATGTATATTAAAGATAAAAGAAGAGTATTTTGTTTACTTTGTGGAAAAATAAATTAGACAAATTATATAGAAACAGATTGAATTGTAAATAGTTGCAATTGCAATTATTTTTAAAATCATTTTGAGGCATTAACAATTTTTAAATTTCTTGATTATTGATTGGTTACATAATATATACTTGTCTATTAATTTAGGATGTCAATTTTATTTATTGTTGTCTTTCTTTTGATATAGTTATTAAGGTGGTGGATACTAATAGATTAAAGTTACATTTGATCTAGGGGAATTCTCTCGACCTTGTTGGCGTTAGTTTTAGAATAACTGATAATATGGTGTACATTATTAAATTATGTGAGTTTTGATGTTGTGTCAATTATGACTTCATATCATTAATTGATTATAGAGGTACCAAGTTTTCTCATCAATCTCATCGACAATAAGTCATCTAAAATATAATTTGTTGACTATTTCAATAATGCTCACTTTAGTTATTTGTGGGTTGGTAGAAATAATGTGATCATGTTCCTATGTTGTATCTTAGTTACTAACATTTTATCTTTTAATAGAATTGATGTAAGAGTTTCACCTTGCAAGGGTGTAGATTTGTGTGGTTTTGGGTTTCATTTATAGTTGGGAGTATCATTTATGTAACGATATAGTTGAAATTTGTATGATTGCAAATATATGTGATTGAACTCTCATAGTCATTTAAGCATATCAAAAGTTTAATTGGTCAACATTTCTCTAAGGATGCCACCCCTTGAAATTTAACAATGATGACTATACTCCCTAGGTAAATAGTCAACTTCCTAATATAAAGAACAAGAAATGATTATTGAAAATTAATTGGTACCTTGATGAAAACATGACAATAATAGTACTCATGAAATCACATAGATCTTAGAGGGATGTTGAATAATCTTAATTCATAGTTAGTATTAATTTTTTATATAAGAGAATGAAATCAATTCATGATAATAATACTTAAAGTGTATTATTGTTCTATATTTGATAAGTACTTAGATGATTTTCATATCAACGATATTTCATAAAGAGATGGTATGTGGTAAACAAATGTAGTTCGGATGACAGGGTAATGATTTATATGTGGTTTTTATTTATTTATTTATCATGATAATGACGTTGAATGCTCATGATGAATATGATAGGCATAGGGATTATGGTGTTATATTGAGGTATATTTACATGTGGTTCATTTATTATGTTATGATATGTCTTTGATGTTCATATGTTGATGTTGTAACCTATGAGGACATTATGATGTGAAGCATGTGGTAATTGCAAGTAGATTTTATAACATGAGAATGTGGTGATTAACAATGATGTTATATTATCATGATGACATCCAAGAGTTGGCATGTAGATTATTTTCTATGATACTATGATTATAACTAATGTAGTGGTTGCATACTGAGATGTGGTGACTGACAAGAACTCCACAAATGGGCCGAAAGGGCTGGTTTCTTTGATGATCTCGTGGGAGCCCATACTTGCGAGGGAGAATATGTAACACCATTTGCGTTGGGGACATACTCAATCAACACTACATATTCTAGTGGATCCTTTGTCTTGTATAGGACTTGATGGATAGCTCTCGAAGGGCTATGGGGCCATCTTCAGGAGGCCAAGTGCCTGATATTGTAGGCTAGGTGCCTAGTATTGGATTGTTGATGTCTGGTGGGGGTGTAAGGATTTTGATGCCTAGGACTGTGCACCTTAGTAGGTGTGGAGGGAGTGGGCTAGCCTTGCAAAATTCCCGGAGTCATTGAGTACTAGGACCAAATGTGTGCCTTGGGGAAAATGAGGTCTGAGTCAGGCGCGAGCCTTAGTGCCAACCTTGAACAGTGATATAGACTGATGAGGATTATGCCTTGTTCCGAAAGTGGAAAAAAGGACAGAGATTCGTTGAGATTTATCGAGTGTTGTGAAAAGTTCGATGCTTGTTGGTTATACTTGTTCAACAGAGGGTGTAGCGAAAACATGAAGTAATAAAAAACTAAATAATTAAAATGTTAAATGATTCAATTTAACTTTGGGACAAATTTCCTTAAAAAGGGGTAGTATGTAGTGTTCCCTAATACTGATAATAATAAAAATAATAAACAATACAATATAATATTAAAATATAAGAAAAAAAATAAAAAAATAATAATAATAGATAATAAATAATGAAGAATAATAAAATAACAAAAAAATAAAAATTAATAAAAATAACAGGTTCTAAATAATAATATAAAGTAAACATACAACTAGTAACAATAGTAATGTTAAAAAAATTAAAAATAAGATAAGAAAAAGAGTTAAGCTAAAGATACTAAAATAATAGATAATGCTAAGTAAAAGTTATAAAAAAAGTAAAAGGAATAAAATAGAAGAAATAAATTTAGAGAAAATTTAACTTAAGGTAAAATTAAAATAAAAACATAAAAGTTGCATGTTGACACATGGAATGTGTGCATGCAGTTCCCTTTCTAATGTTTAATCTGTTTAATTGAAGATTAGGAAGATGAGAGATCATTCAATCATCCATTCTCTTGGGAGAAAAGTGTTGTGAGACAAAGGATTCCCTAGTAGTAATACGTTGATCAAGGGCTTGGGGGTGGCCAGTGGTAGAAACATTATATGTAGTTGAGCCTACAATTGGGTGGCAAGTCGTCCCCAAAACATTGTTGCGGTTAGCGAGATTCAAATAATGTTCAACTCGAAAATTACAAGTAAGGAATATCATTGCTACAAGTAAGTTGTCTTTACTTCTATTTCTCAAAAATTCTATGATAATTGGTTGAATGGAAGCGTGTTCATTGTAAATCACATAATTGATGTAATTAGATGCATAATTTAGTTTTGGCATTGTTACATTTATTGGTCTCTTTGTCTCTCTTTGACTTCACTCTGTTGTCTAGTGATTGTGTCTTTACAACGTACTTCGGTCATACGTTTTGCTGTTAAGACTAGTACATTGAGTGGCGATCTGTCATGACCAAAAAATTTATCATCTAGCCTAATTTACTAGATGGATCGAAGTACACGATGTAAAACCAATTTTACCATAGAAAAATTGCTTTCACTGTGATAAATTACTTAATAAACCACCTTTGTTAGGTAATTTATAATTAAACCCATGAAGAATAATTAAATAAATCACTATATATTTCATTTTCATCTAGGAATAATTAATAAATTCCGTGTCAATATTGAACCCAGTTCTGGAAAAATAAAAAGATAAATATAATTATCTTATTTTTCCTTAAGATAATTAATTAAATCACAATTAAAAATTAAATTTATTATTTGTCCCAAATTTGACTAAGTCCCTTAGGAATAATTAAATAATTCATTATTTGTTTATTATTCCTTAACCAATTTCTTGAGGTGATAAATAAATCATTTATTTATTTATTATTTCTAAATAAAAGTTTAAATATTGTTTCCCTCCTAACCAAATATAATAAAATATTCCAAGTGGTTAATAATATTTTATTATTGCTCATTATTTGATGATAACTCAATATTTTGTTATAAATAGAAGGTTTGTCCAGTCATTATTCGCTTTTGATTATTTTCATTGCTGCACTTACTATTGTAACTCTGAATATTTTCATTGTTGCACACCACTTTTTCCATTTGAGTACTCATTAAGCTCAAGAAATTTATTTCTTGGGTTTTCACATTATAGAGGAGAGAGACTCTATCAAAAAGCTGAAGACATTTGAGGATAGCCCGAAACCCATCCCATAGATGAGGACTAGTAACATTTATTTGTTCCCTTCACAAGTGTTATAATAAAATATATTCTTTGTATATCTGGTTTCCATTGGATGATTGGAGTTATTACTATTTATTTTTTATGTTTAACTATGAATGTAGCATAGATCAGAACTTTGGAATGTTGTGTTCTATCAATTGCTGCAAATCTACAATGTTTAACAATGATTTATATTGTTGAGATTGCTTTTCATCCACATTCTTAAGTGGGTTCTTTTCGTACACATTCCAGAAGAAAACACTAAAACAAATACCACCCTTCCAATAGCTCCCAAACAATCCATGCAGGGGTTAAGACCACCACCTCCAGTTGAATCTCCTCTCTGGCCGGTGCCAGGCACCCACATATTACAAAGATATTTGACACCTCAAACCAACAACATACACCCCCCTGAAACAATCCCTCACAATTCCAACAAACTAAACCCCATGACATGATCGTTAATGGAACCACCTCATAGCTCAAGACCCTATGAACTGGTTGGGGAAGTGTACTTCAATAATCTTGCTCCACCAAAGATAAATTCACAAAAAGCCTGAACTGAAACGTCACCAAACAAACTGTAAGCCACAATACACCACCCCCATAAAACACACATACACCACGTTCCTTACAAAATTTCTCTTGCCAAGGCCAATTTGAGAATTGATAGCTACACACATACACCAGCATGGGCAGAACCTTCTATAACAATGTCAACCCTTCGACTGGCCCGGAGAACCTCTACAACACCCTCCTCTTCTCCCAACACTACACATATAGGCTATACAACTCTCTCCACTGTAGTATGTCTATCGAACATCACTTCCACCCTCCAAAATGTTAATATGCTCACCACCCTACACAAGACCCAATGTGACTTGAGGTTTCCCATGGCGATATTTACGGTCTCTCATACTGAGGGTAATATGGGAGGGTCGTGAGGCAAACTCACCATCCGATAGCCACGTGCATGCCATAGACACCCACACGTTCCCTCGAGAACATCCTCCTCTTTGTTCCTCACCCCTATTGGGGATTCAAAACTATAATAATAGTTCCAACCTCTATGAATCATTTTCCCAATGCTATAATTCAATTCTATGTTGTGATGGATAACAATTCCAAGGTATTGGTATTAAGAAACATCCTTCATCTTTTTGTTATCATATGTGAAAATATCATTTGTGATCTTTCTAGATTTGATTACCAACACTTTTGTTTTCTCACTATTAATATTCATACCCATATTGCAACAAAAAAGATGGAGTGTTCTTTATTGCATACAAATAATTTAATTCCTTCTTACCAAAAGAAAAATATCATCAACATAGAGGTGAATAGTTATTACTATAATAGTGAGTGTGGGGCCAACACAAGCTGCAACTTCTAAATATTCTTCTATCTCATCTATGAATATGGAAAAATGTGTAGGGGAAAAGGTACACCATTATTTAGCTTTGATATTGCAATTTATTTCAATCAGGTAGGTGTCAATAGTCCCAAATTTCAGAATAAAATTCTCATACAATATTTTCACAACAACCTTCAACTTAAGAGGAAATGTTATCTTTTCCATCTCATTCCATTTGTTTGTGATGGGGATAATGTCAAAAATATTTTATAAAGTGATTGAAATAACAAAATAGATCAATTTTATTATTACAACGCTCCCACACAATGATCATGAGCAGAAATTCGTACATAGTTGAATGGTATCTGGTAAACATAACTTGGATAGAAAATTGATGTAATTTAATGCAATAGAAGGTTAAAGGCTACACCAATATTTCAACATACGTTTTGTGGTTTTTTGTTGTATGGGTTTCCATGTAAATATTTGTGTCCACTAATATATGTGTGTTGTTTTATTTATGGTGCTATTGTGTGGTCTATTAGTAATAATTTGAATATCCTAGAAATTGTTAAAATTGTATAATAGTGATTTACTCCCCCTCCCTTAGTATTATCCAAGTTTCCAACAATGACTAGCCCTGAATACCCAACTTGTAGAGCATAAAAATAACAATTCATATTCAGAGGATGAATCTGAAGGTGAAGAAGACATAAAAGGGGTGAAATCCATAGGTAAGCTACTATTTTTTTGTAGTTGTTAAAAAACAGGTCATCTTCCTTCTAGACATTCATTTGCAGCTTTAGAAAATAGTCATGAAAAAGAGGAATAATGAGGTTATGAGAACACCTTATGACATCAAGAAGAAAAGTCTTTATTCCTCAAAAGATGAATTTTCACCAGAGAATAAGACAGATATACATCTAGTAGTGTTGAAGTACAACCTATACTCTTTACTATAGATGATCATCATTATGTGCAATAAATTGAAGCGAGTCAAAATAAAACATGAAATTTGGAAGAAGAAAATGTTGGAAACAAATATTGAATGCTAACTTGTTAGTTCCCTAGATGAAAAAATAAACCCAAAAGAACGATGCAAGGGAAAGAGGATCTTAAATCGAATGAAGTTGAATAAATGCAATCCAAAGCAGAAGAAGACTTTTGCGAGAATATATATTTTAGAAGAAAACTTATATTCTTTAGAAATGATTAAGAGGGTTACAGTAAAAAATAAAAGATAGAATGATTTTTATAGGAATATGAGCGAAAGGAACAATATTGTAATGAATGAAGGAAATATTTTATTTTATTTTGAGGACCCATCCAGAAGAAGCCAACATAGTGATGAAGTGATGAAAGGTCGTTAGAAAGTAAGAGAATATTATTATGAGAAACTGGAAGTTGAGATTCCTTCATTGAGAATTAACATAGAAAAGATAATTGATCAGCTAAATTTTGATAACATTACCAGTATCCTAAATGGTATTCATAATAATTAAACATCTTCCTGCATATCAAAATCTCTAGATTATGAAAGAGAATAAAGTAACAAGAAAACTAGAGATAAAGAACCGAATACGTATGCTAAACCAATAAAGGGACTTAACAACAATGTGACCAAAGTAAATGATAAAACTAAATAAAAACAGAGGAAGGTTGATAACAACAATTTGAACAACTAGAAAAAGGAATTGAAAAATAAGTAGAAGCCATGCACCAGTTAAAAGGATAGTCAAGAGAGAATCAAAGTTGTTTTCGCTCAATGACTATTTTCTACCAAGTATCAAATTATTTTCTATCGCCATTGTTTCTCTCATAATATTTTTGGCCATGGTGAAGCAAATTTTAAATAGAATGAAAGAAATAAGAATATTGTGGATAAAAGCAATAAATCATATAAAATCTCAAAGAATGAATATGTAAGAAACAATTTTAGAGGTTATGATAAGCATGTTGTCAAAAATGAAAATAATTTTTCGTAATTATTAGATCATGTTGAATGTTACATATGTAGCAATTTTGGACACAAGGAAAAATATTGTGAAAGAAAGAGGTTTGAACCTTTAAATAAAAATAATTAGAAAGAGCTTAGTCAGATCATGAAGTGGAAATGAGAAGCAAATGTTGTTAATTGAAATTAGAGTAAGAAGATATGGAAAAGGAAAGAATGGATGAAGGAGAAATTTAATTTAACTCTATATGTTCAAGATAATGAATCCAATGGTATATAGATAGTGGATGTTCAAGTCATGTGATAGGAGATAACACATATCTCTATTTCTAAGGAAATTCAAATGAGGCAATGAAATTCTTATATACAATATATCAACTAGAATTATAGGCAAAGCTTAGTTAGTGTTGATAATGGGAAAGGAAAAGCTAAAATTTTTCATGTTTGTTGAGGGTTTAAAGCCTAATATTTTAAGTGTAAATATAATTGTTGATAATGCGCATGAGGTCACATTTTCTTCCAAATGTTGTAGAATAAGGAAGGGAAACTTTGGAAAATTAGTGGAAGCAATAATAATGACTCTAGAAAATGTATACGTTCTAAAAGGAAGAATAGATATCCATGAGATATTGTGAGTAATCTCTCCTTATCATTCTTAATGAAAGGAGAAATACGAAATTATAGTCAATCACATAATGGAATATTCACAAGGTGCATTGCAGAAGATAAAATATTTGTCCACATTAGTGAGACAGACAACCAAGGCTTTAGAAAATCCATTTATCTCCAAGAAAAGACAATTAATGTGACAATATAGCATACATTGGTAAATATTAAATGCTAACTATGGAATGGTTGAAGAGTAAAAGTAGTTGTGACAACATATAGTGTGTTGTTGGAAAAGAAGAAGCATAACTGATATGTAGTGAGGAAGACCAACTATCACGAAGAACACTTTGTTGGATAAATCATAACAACTAGAATCAATGGGAGTATAAGTAAAAGAGGAGAGCCTAGGGTAACTTATATTTATTAATGTAATGTTGCATGCAACAAAATTGGACATATCCTTGGAAGGGGGGACATTAGATGCCTATATAGCTTTAGATGAAGCAAGAGATGGAAGGAGCCATCAAGAAAATCATAATGAAATAATGATGGATATGAAATAGTTCATACAATATGAAGAAATGAAGTTCATAATGAAATTAGAAAAATGCCAAAGTCTTTTGAAAGGTAGTGATAGAGAATGAAAATGATAAAAATTGTAGCAAATTAGCTTTCGCATAGGATAAAAAATATGGATAAGATCACAGGATTGAATGAGTCAATAAGTTAAAAGAGTTATAGCAATGCATTTATTATATAAAAGGATTACCTCTTAAAAATGAGGGAGATTATTGTATTATTTTTTTTAATCATTTAGAAAGGGTACATTTTGGTTTAAAAGTTTAAAAAAAAAGGTCTTTTAAAAGAAGACGAAGAGCCTATTCTATTGAAAAGAAGGGAAGTTTTTTTAGAAAGGAAGTGGTGTTTGATCCAAAAGTTTTCTTTTTTTTAAAGGAGATAGTAAAAGGCATACACATCCACATTAAAAAAAAATGGCTTTGTCGAGCACTTTTCCACAAACACCAACTGTGCTTGGAAAAAATTATGAATTTTGGTCTTAAAGAATGAAAACATTTCTATAAGCCCAAGAATGTTAGGATACCATACCGAATGGTTATGTAGAGCCAACGCAAGAACAACTAGGAATCATGAACAATAATTAGAGAAATGTCGCTGCAAAAGTAAGAAAGAAATACCACATAACCAAATGTTGGATACAAATCTCAGTCAATGACTTTATCTTCGAGAAGTTAACTAGATCATCAACAACAAAAGAAGCTTGGAATATTTTAAAAATTGCATGTCAAGGTAATGGTATAGTGAAAATTGTTGAATTGTAGACATTGAGAACACCATTCAAGACCGTAAAGATGGCTGACATAAAGAATGTGGACCAATTCATGACTAGAGTCATAAGAATAGGCAATCAGCTGAAACTCATTGGTGAAACCATTAAAAATAATAATATTATTGAAGAAGTCCTTTGAAGCCTACCCAAGAAATATGACATGATTGTAAAAAACATTTTGAAATTCAAAGATTTTACAACTTTCGTAGTAGAACAATTGATTAGATCACTTCTAGCACATAAGGCAAGACTCAACTTAGCTGAAGATTCAATGGAACAATATTTCAAAACATAACTCTCTTTTGGCATAGGCAGAGGAAAAGGATGTGGAGGTAGTAGCAAGTGAGGTAGAGGCAGATCAAAACATCATCATACAACAGAGCAATGGAAACCTCCAAAAAACCAATCACAATGAAGTAGAACATGGAGAAAATATAATGTTCAATGCTATTACTCCAAGAAATTTAGGCATTATGAACATGCATGCAAAAGAAACACTTAGGTGAATAAATACATGGGTCCATCTCTCCAACAATGAAGGAGAGTCTTATGACACAATGTTTCTTTCTTGCCATCTATCTCAATACACTCATAGCGAGGACCTTTGCTGTTGGATAGTGGTTGCAATAATCATATTACAGGTAACAAAAATTTTATTTCTTATATTTATGCTCCCACAACATCAGAAATTACTCTTGAATATTGTTCTTCTATTGAAGTTCAAGTAAAATGTATTGTCCCTACTCTTACCTAACAAAATTAGTAGAAATACATACCTAATCTTTATTATGTTCCACATCTAAATAATAAACTCATAGGTGTAGGTCAATTAATGGAACATGGTATGATGTAATATTCCAACGGAACACATGTTATATCTATGACAAATCGCCCAATAGAAGACTAATAGAAAAGGTTGAAAAAACCAAGAATAGAATATTTCCTTTGACTCTTAGAAATAAAAAAATTTCACATTCATTTTCCCACAATGTGTCAAAAATAAATGATTCTCAGCTATGGCATTCTAGGTATGGCCACATCCCATTCAAGAGCTTAATTCTTATTTTGAAACATCCAAGGGCATTGGTCTGCCTATTATGGATGAAAAAATAATTAATTGTGAAATTTGTGCTCTATCCAAGCATAAAAGTGATAGCTTTCACACATCTTCCTCTCAATAAAAAGAGTCTTTAGAGCTAATCCATACAAATATATGTAGCGCAGTGCAGACACAATCCATTGGTGGTAGTCTTTATTTTTTGGCGTTCATTGATGATTATAGTAGGAAGATATGGGTGTACTTTCTCAAAAATAAATCAGATACTTTCTCAAGGTTCAAAGAATTCAAAGCAAAACCAGAAAAACAGAGTGGAAATCCTTTAAAACTCCTCATGTCAGAAAGAGGAGAGTACAACTCCAATGAATTCAAATCTTTTTGTCAACAGCAAGGAATCATAATGAATAAGACAACTAGATGTATGCTTCGTGAGAAGAAGTTATCATGTTACTATTGGGATAAAGAAAAATCGACAGTAGTTCATGTTCTCAATAGATATCCAACAACTACTCTCCAAGATACCGTACCTCAAGAAGCATGGGATGGTAAAAATGTAAATGTATCTCACTTTAGAATTTTTGGATCAGTAGTATTTTGACATGTTCCTCAGAAGCTAAGAAAGAATATTGATGCTAGGAGTGGAAGATATATTTTCATAGGATATGGTGCGTAGTCAAAGGCCTACAAACTTTAAAATCCAGTTACCAAGAAGTTTGTTTTAAGCCAAGATGTTAAATTTTTTGAAAATAAATCTTGGTCCGATCATGTTCATGAACATTCAAATAAATATTTTTATCCACCACAACTACCAAGATTGCATGTTCAAGAAGAGTCATACGATTCTAAAAATGGTACATCCTCAACCTGTGAATCCATAAGTAATTCAACATCTTCAAAAGACAGTTGCAAAACAAGAAGCATGAGAGAAATATATGAGCAGGAGCATGAGTTTGACGAACAAAATATGTTTGCATTTGTTTCAACTCAACCAACCAATTTTGAATAATAAGTTAAATAAAAACATTGGGTTGATGGAATGAACCAAGAAATTGCTACCATAGAAAAGAACTAGACTTGGGATTTAACTTATCTCCCAAGAGACAAAACTAGAATTGGTGTAAAAAGGGCATATAAGCCCAAGCTAAATGAAAAATGAGAGGTTGAGAAACATAAGGAAATGATGGTTGAAAAATGATTCTCACAACAATTCGGTGTCGACTATGGTGAAACCTTTGCTCCAGTATCAGGGTTAGACACCGTCAAAACCATTTTATCCGTAACAACTCAACATAAATGGAAAGTTTATCAGCTTGATGTAAAATCTTCCTTCCTAAATGGTATATTGCGGGAAGAAGATTATGTAGAGAAGCCTTTTGGTTTTGAAGTTCAAGGGCAAGAGGATAAAGTATACAAATTGAAGAAATATTTGTATGGTTTGAAACAAGCTCCAAGAGCTTGGTATGGTCGCATTACGACCTATCTCATCAAAAGTGGGTTTTGCAAAATCAACCATGAGCCAACTTTGTATACTGAAACTCATGAAGCTAAATTTTTATTGTATTTCTTTACGTAGATGATTTTCTTTATATAGGGAATATGATGTTAGAAGACTTCAAAGAAGTAATGCAAACAATGTTTGATATGACTAATCTAGGGGCCATTAAATATTTCTCAGGCATTGAAATTCAATGATATAGTAATGAATTTTTTGTTGGTCAACCTAAATATGCCACTAATATTATCCAAAAATTCAGAATGACCTATGCAAATCAGCTGATACACCAATTTCGAAAGACACCAACCTTACCAAAGAAGATGTAGCCCCACCAATTGATCCCACATTGTATAAGAGTCTAGTTGATAGTTTGTTGTATTTCACTACAACTAGACACGATATCATGTTTGCAACAAGTTTTGTCACCAAGTCATCTAACATTTCTCATTGGAAGGTTGTAAAAAGGACCTTAAGGTATATTGCAGGGACCATAGACTATGATTTGTTCTACACACATTCTGAAAATTGTTCACTTTCAAGTTATGCATATAACAATTACGTTAGCATTCTAGATGATTGATAAATAACCTCAGGGTATGCTTCTTACCTTGGAACCAATATCATCTCATGGGCATCCAAAAAATAGTCAATTGTTTCAATCTCTTTCGAGAGGAAAAATATGTAGCAACAAACAACTTGTCAAGCAATGCGGCTGAGAAGATTATTGAAAGATATTTCAAATGTTCAAAAGGAGCCAACTCCTATTTACTGTGTTGCCTGTGGCAACAGTTCAACAATTTATTTATCGAAAAATATTGTTTTCCACAAAAATAGCAATCCCATTGACACACGTTTTCATTTCATTCGTTAGCTTGTCAATGATGGGGACATAGTACT
>APFE031025836.1:1184-28147 GCA_000404065.3 Pinus taeda
TTGAAGGCTTCCGAATCAGATACATGTTCTGACCCTGAGCCAGAACCCGACAAGGGGAATGGCAAAGGGAAGTAGATCATTGATGCGGATCCCAGCACCACTGTTGCCATTGCCAAGATCCAGAAGAATGAGCTCGAAGAGCCAGAGGAGGGGGAATGTCTTTTCCACTCACAGATGTGGGTCAAGGGTTCGCCGCTGCAATTCATTGTCGACAGTGGAAGCCAAAAGAACCTTATTTCAGCAGAGGTCGTGAAGCAGTTGGGCCTACCAACTACACCACACCCACAACCATACAGTATTGGGTGGCTTCATGAAGGACGAGATCTCAAAGTTCACCAATAGTGTCGCCTTCCCTACAGCATCAAGCCTTTCACAGACGAGGTGTTGTGTGATGTTACACCTCTGGATGTTTGTGATGTACTGTTAGGCCAACCATACTTGTGGAGACGACATGCTGTGTATGAGTCAAGACCTTGTGCTGCCATTATTTCTTTGAATAATTCATTATACATGATACCAGAGGTAGCCTCACCTACCGCCACATCTTTGATCACTACTAAGAAAGGCAGCAAGCTCATCTCCCAGACCAGGAAATTCATCTGTATGGTTCACTCCCAAAGTAAGGGGAAGATCATTGCTACATCCATGAGCCCCACATAGGGTTCCTCTACGCAGCAATAGCATAATAGGAATACGGTCATGACAAAACACAGGAACAACTTCTCCTCACCCATAGGGGTACCACACAAGCTTCAGGTGGGCAACAAAGTCTGGTTGCATCTACAGAAAGAACACCTTACAAGATCCCATCAGAAGCTCCGACCACTCCGACATGGTCCTTACACCAGTACAAAGGCTACGGGCAACAATGCTTTGAAGCACAGTATTCCTCCATTCCTTCGCTTGCACTGAGTGTTCAATGTGGACCATCGTTGACCATGCTTCCCACCATTTCTGGTCACATTAGAGATTGCAAAACAACTCACCAGAGACCCAGCTCAGTAGAAGCTTCCTCATCTCAGGGAGGAACTCAACGCATTGGGGACCATTGCTTCCTAAGGGGGGAGAAATGATCCAGGTGGATTTTGGTGGCCACCCACCTATCCCATTTGGACCCCCGCAACTGTCTCTTTCAGTTTTTCAGTTTCTGTAATTGTAGCACAATTTACTATTTTTAGCAGTTTTTTCGAGTCCTGAACTTCCGGAGCCATTTTGAGGCCCTAAACGATGTTTTTTGGGAAATATGGGGGCATCATGGGTCCATTGACCGATGTTTCCCTTCCCAAAGTGGTACTTCTCAGATAGATATTTCTAACGAGCTATCATGCGCACCAAACGGATATCGTATGCCAAAGTTACGACCCCGGGAAATTGATGTACCAATTTACCCAAAACGGGGCCCACAATTTGGCGTTTCATCTTCTACGGTTAGGTTTCGGAATGTGAAGGGTTTTCCATTGTTTCTCAACAATAAATAGGCCTTCGCGCCTCATTGTAACATAGTTCGGAACAGTTCAGAGGCATGTAGCCACCACATCTCTTCTCAGAGATAAGCTACCATCGCCCTAGCTGGTTTATTTTCAACTCTGTTTGTAAGCATATTTCAGTGTTTTCCATTTATGAAATGAAGTATTGTTTCCGCTGCATCTTTGTGTATATGGTTATCTCTATATTTTGTTGCGTTCCTGTTTAAATCCGGATCACATTCATACTGATTGTATGGATTAAAAACAGATTTAAGTAAAAAAATAATAAATTTGTAAAATGATTACAATAATGCAATTGAAAAACAA
This sequence comes from Pinus taeda, assembly GCA_000404065.3. NCBI lineage: Eukaryota > Viridiplantae > Streptophyta > Pinopsida > Pinales > Pinaceae > Pinus > Pinus taeda. The sequence goes on from APFE031025836.1 coordinate 2,978, forward strand.
AATTATCATTTATTGAAATTTCTTTTACAGTCTATGATGCCCATAATTTATTTAGAGACAAAACTTCTACAACAGTGTAGTAAAACCTCCCTTGTAAATGATCTTTGGTTCTCGGCTATTGTTCAAGATTCTCGTCCTTCCTCCTCCTTTTCTTCATCTCAAAGCTCTCCATATGTGCAGAAGTGATATTATTCGAAACCTCTTTAAGTAAAAGAAAAAATAATTCAGATCACATCATTCATTTAAAAATATTAAGAGGTATAATAGTGCAAGCCTCAAAGGCTTTCTTTTTCAAATTTTGGACCTTCTCTTATTCGTTCCATTAAGTGGCTTTAAATAGCAGTCCAATTTTTTTTTTAAATAACAGGTCTGTGCATAGTGCTTAGGAAATTAACGAAATACCTCAAATATTGAAGAAATAAAAACAATTTTCAAAGATATTTTGAAATGCCATTCCGGCTTATTGGCCTCATATTTTGATCTATAGATCCTAAGATTTGCAGTTTCTATGGAACTAATTTGCTTCTTTCCCTGTGCATCGTTCTCCTCTTTGTTTTCTTCGATGTCGAATTATTCATTTATACGTGGAAAACGATAAACCATGGATAAGAAAACATAAATCAAAACTATTCTTTTTTGAAAAAGATAAGATCAAATGAAAATACATGGGTCATTTATTTAAATCACAATTGCATTGGAATCAGAGATAAAGTCCAACGTCACAAGCAGAGTTAGGGGTGTTCAAATCAGAATTGCAATCAAACAAAGAACATCCATATGGAATTATGAAAAGGAATAAAATCACAATCACTATTGGGAAGGATCCCCATCATAATCAAATCACAATCACAATGAAAGGCATTGAATCATATTTTAATTAAGCGAGGGTAGAAATGGTGTGAGGCCCATGAATCTCACGATTTTGATATCGCAATTCTAGAAGGCCAAGTATAGGTCTAATCATAATCGCATCATTGGAGTGACACAACACTCACATTCCTGAAATACTTGTGATTTTGATTTATGAAATGGTGTGGGGGATGATGTGACTAGTGATATCACTAATGACGTGGTAGATCACAATCGCAATCGGTATGGGTCAAGAGTCATGGCTTTTGATAGCTGCAGATGTGATATATTTTAGAATGTGGTTTATAACCTTGACGGGTCCAGAACTAATCACAAACCACATTGCGTAGGGGAAGAGAGGGGTCAAGAATGTTGTTATAGTGATTGCACAGACATGGGGTAACTATGAAATGGAGAGTATGACCTGTTGGGTTCAGGCGATCACAATTGCAAAAGGGATAGGCTACGAGACTTAGGCTATGGGATTTGTGATCTCCGTGGATGTGAGATCTTAATGAAGTAGAGTTCACAACCCCGTCGAGTCCTGGAAATATTAGAGATTGAAATCACTCATGCAAAGGGATAATGGGATCAAAGTCAGAGATTTTTCGTTGAAATCAATGCAATGGATTATAAAATGGAGTTAATAGTTATGTTAGGTCTATTTTATTGCAATCAACTCGATATCAAGGCTGAGACTTAAACTTGCGGATGTCACAATCTTCTGGCTGCGACATTTTATATTTTATCATTGATGTTGTCGTCGGGTTCGAGCCATATATTGTAACCGCAATCAATTAGGCCTTCAGGGCTCTTAACCATGATTATATGCAATTTTCAATGCAGGGATTATTGGCCGGGTTTTAGTTTTGATAGTTGAAAAAAAATAAAAATCCGATTTATTATTTCTTATTTCCAAATAACCCATATGTGTTTAATACTTTAAGGCTTTTAAAGCCTAAGTATGATATTTGGTCTCGAGGGCTACGGAATTTTGAATTTTATGAAATAAATTTCAATGAAGACATATTTCATTAAATTTAGAAGTAAATAGTGGATATAGAATTTAAAAATAACTAAGAAACTCAATTCTGGTAAGGTCCTTGTGATAATTTTTTTCTAATTTTAATGAAATATCCGTTATTGGTTTAAAAAAGAATAAAAAAATGTTTTATTATTTTTTATGAAAAATAAAAATCATTTTATTCAAAAAAAATTTGTTTTAAAAATTAAAAAGGGTCCCCTATTTTATATAAATAATTTCATAGGAAATTATTATATAAAAATTGGGGGTCCTGAAAAATACAACAATTTGTGATTCACTAGAAGAACCAATTATCTTTTTTTTTTTGCTTAAGCAAGAGACGAACCTTCTATTTCTTTAAACCAAACATAATTTACGTGTACATAATTCCTCCAGCAAAGTGGAAAAATCTGGAAAAGAAAGAAGACCTAAAAAATCTAAGTCCATCAAACTCAAAAAGTACATTCGTAACACTTGAGAATAAAAAAAAGCAAGCATTGGGAATCGCAGGAAACATGACCCCACCCCCCGAAAACCCTTGCCAGCAAACCCTCATAAATTCACTTAATCACTGCCATTCATTCACTTTTTTAATCCGATTTGGGAGACGCATATCGCTCCATAAAGTAGCCAGAAGTTTAACCCCCGGTCCTACCAAACAGCCCGCTTCATCCCGATCGTTCATTGCGCCTGCGGAGATTAGACAGTGGCGTTATCCATTGCATGCCTGAAATAACCGGAGGTTAATGTGCGATGAGGGTGGTATTTACCTCCGTCCCTCATACACGTGTAAAAATGTGAATGGAATCATTGCCTCGACTGCAAAACCACCTTCGGCTTGAAAGCGGTGCGATCACACCAAAACCATTTCGAGTGGTGGTTTTAACTCCCACTCCTAGAAAAAATGGGGGATTGAGCTGCCAGAACAGGGCCGTTGGACAATCAACTCTGCCATTCTCCTGAAAGTGAGAAATCGATGTCCTCCTTTGGGGATTTTCACAGTAACGCCCTCTATATTTGCTAAGACTGCCTCCCGAGTGCTAACCTCCCTAGTCCTGTTTGACCAAAAGTGAAGATTCTAGAACACTCTACTCATTGCCTGTCGTTGTCCTTATTTTTGTTTTGATACCCTTGTTTGTCTTCTTCCACCTGGTTATGGCAAAGTTCTTTTAGATTGTTCTGAGGCATTGCCATCCAACTCATCAAAGCTCTGCTATCTTTGCAAGTGACCCCTTGGTTGGCTAGAATGTCAGGTTAGCTTTTCTACTTGCATGGAAGAATTTAAGTGTGCGTAGTTCCTGTAGATGAGATCCTACATCTTATGGAGCACCCTCAGTAACCTCCAGTGTTTTGTAGATTTTTTTGGCCCTGATCTGTAACTAATTTTCTTGGCCACGTTGATGACTAGCTCTGAGTCCGTCTCTATTGTCACATTTTGGCAGTTGTCCTATTTCAGAAGTTCTAAGCACTGCTCCAGTGCCATTAGTTCTGCCATATTGTTGGTGGCTTTTCCTAAATGACAATGGAAAAGGGAGATGATGCCTCCATGTTCATTTCGAAGAACTCCTCAAAAGTCGGCCATTCTCGGGTTATCTTTTGATGCTCCATTGATGTTATATTTCAAAAAACCTTCCGAGGGGGGGAATCCAAAAATCTCTGGCCTTTTCCTTCATGCTTATTTTCCTATCCAGTTCTTGTGGAATGAGCCCCTGTAAGTTTAATTGTTTGAGTATTCTCAATTCTATTTTGGAGGGAGGATTCTTGGGTAGATCCCTAACTATTTTGCTTACTGTCTCTTTTAACTATTTCAAGATCTGCCCCAGTAGGCGAAGAAACGTGTTCTTCTCTTCTTTGAAGATTATTTTGTTCCTTTCTTTCCACACATTCCATATTATGAAACTTGGTAGGAGAGCCCAGGCTGAGTTAAGAATTTCATTATCCAAACCATAATTTCTCCAACTGTGTAGAGCGTTAGTGATGGTATCTTTGTCTCTGTCAAACAGAATGAAGATGTTGGCAAAGAAATCCCATAACCTAGATGTGAAAATGCAATTATCAAGAAGATGTTACATAGTATCCTCTTGTTCTCCACAGAGTTGGCATCTGGAGGACCCCAGAATACCCCTCTTTCTAATACTTCCCCAGGTTACTATTTTCCTGTGCTGAACCAACCACATAAATGGTTTGATCTTTGTCCATCTTTTGCTTCTCCATAGTTTCTGCCAAATTCTGACTGTGCCTTGGGATTCCAACCCTAGGAGAATATCTCTTGCTTCCTTGATATTGAATTTTCCCTCTTTGTTGTTACCCCATCTTAGTTGATCATGCCCTTCTATGATAAGAATCATCCTCTAATCCATCATCTTTTTTAGTGTCTCTTCTCAACCATTGAGGGTGTTGTCCTCTTTTCCATCTATCTTCTTCCATATTCTCCATTTACCTGCGTTGTGAGCATTGTCCCAAAAGTCTTTTACCTTTACCACACCTTGATTGTTTGTTTCTTGTATGATGCCCAAAAATTCTTCTTTCAAGAGAATTGGTTCTTGTTTCCATTTATCCTCCCAGAATAGTGCCTGATCTCCATCTCTGATTTCCCAGAAACAGTTTTTCTGGACCACCTCTCTGTTCTCCCGGGCCTCATTCAGTATGGGAGAGCCCTTCATATTCCCTAACATTCTTATTAGCTTGGAATAGTACCAAGAGCTGGCATATTTTTCCTTCCAAATGCTTGCCCATTGAGCCTTGGGATCCTTTACCCACCACCACCAAAGCTTGGCCCCAAGAGCCTTCTTGAGAATCTCTAGATCATCCAATCCTATACCTCCTTGGTTCTTTGGTTTACAAATCTTTTCCCATGACACTAAAGCCCATTTTTTCCTTGTTTCCTCCTTGCCCCAAAGAATGTCTCTTTGAATAGTGCTAAATTGTTGTAAGACTCCTTTTGGCACTGGGAGAACTGAAAGCATAAAGATTGTGGAAACGTTTCTTTGAATGGCAATGTGAGTGTTAAAGAAAAAAAAAATTGATTTGGTAAGATTGACCTCCGTACCTGTAGCCAAGGCAAAGTCATTCAAAAAAAATTTGTAAGCCAGTGCTTCCTTGACTGTGGGAATGCATTGTAACAAGGTATCCTCTACAAACTATTGATGGGTCAGGACTTGACCATTCTCCGATAATTGGAGTCCTCGAATTTTGCCGGTTGCATTGGCATGCTTAATGGACTGCCCCAACCATTCCATCATGAGGATGAAAAGAAAAGGAGAGAGCAGATCCCCCTGTCTGAGTGCTCTAGAAGGAAGAAAAAGTTTAGAGGGTGAGCCATTGACTAAAATTGAAAAACTAGAGGAAGTCACGAGGGCCATAACCCATTTGATCCAACTATGATCAAAACCATACGCACTGAGCATTTTCTTGATATATGTCCAGTTTACTTTATCATACGCTTTGGATATGTCCAATTGCATTAACATGCCCGCTTTCCTTTTGTTGGCTAACGAGTGAACTACTTCGTGAGCTTGAATGATGTTATCTAGAATTTTTCTACCTTCCACGTACACAGATTGTTCCCCTTAAACCAGTGTGGGTAGCAAAGGTTTGAGTCTGTTGGCCGCCACCTTGGAAATTATCTTGTATACTACATTGCATAAGGCTATGGGCATGTATCTCTCTGGCGTTTGAGCATTATCCTTCTTTGGAATTAAGGCGATGAAGGAGGTGTTCAGAGCTTTCAAAATGGTTCTGTTAAGCCTGGAATCTTCCACTACCTTCACAATGTCCCTTTTGACAAAGTTCCAAAAAACTTTGAAGAAATCTACGTTGAATCCATCCGGACCTGGAGCTTTATAGTTTTGCATTTCCTTAAGAACCTTACTGACTTCACTGACCTCACTTTCCATTACTGGTCTATTTAGATTACTATTGTCCTCTCTGGAAGCCAGCTTGGGGATGTGTTTAGTGAAGTTTTTGATGAAAGGTTCCCTTTCAAAGGAGTTTTCCTAGGCAATACTTTGGAAGTGTCTTACTAGCACAACTTCTATATCCACATGGGATTGGTGATTCTTCCTAGCCTCATCCTTGATTGAAGATATCCTGTTATGAGTCCTATTGGCTATTGTGGATTTGTGTAAAAACCTAGTGTTGCGCTCTCCTTCCTTTAGCCATTGAACTCTAGAATTTTGTTTCCAAAAAATTTCCTCTTGTTTACACAACTCTTCCCATTCTTGATGATGCTTCTCTACCTGATTATTTTTTTCCTTATCAAATCCTTCGTTGATTAAAGCTTGGTTGAGTTTCAGGATTTTGTCTTCAACTGCTTCCTTTCCTACAAAAATGTTTACAAATTCATTCTTGTTCCAATCTTTTAGCCTCATCTTAATGTGCTTTAGTCTTTTGTGCAACATGAACATTGAAGATCCCTGAATCTGCAAATCTTCCGTCCACCATTTTTCAATGTTACTGCTAAAATCTGGGTGTGAGAGCCATATAGTTTCAATTCTAAAAGGTCAGTTTCTTGGGGTACCTATGCCTTTGATCTCCATTTGAACCAGCTAGTGATCTAAGCCTCCAAAAGTTATAATTTCTTCCATTATTTCCTTGTCTAAAAGCATGAGATCCTCAGAGATCATGAATCTATCTAACTTGGAGGCAACCTGTGAGTGTCCTCCTCTCTTATTATTCCAAGTACATAAGCCATTGTTTGTTTCAATGTCCATATGTTTCATGTATTCTGAAAACATTTTGGAAGGTTGAGGAATCTTTATTGAGAGCTCTAGTGCCCCCCCCTTCTCCGAGAGAGATCTAATCATGTTGAAGTCTCCTCCTATGACCCAGGGTGACCCTTGATGCCTAGCCTGGAGATCCTCCAAGCAGGTTAAAAACTGAATTTTGTCATCTAACCTTTGGGGGCCATAAAAATTCCTTACTAGGTAAGTATCCCTGTCTCCCACAGGCTGTATGACCACCGATAACTAATTCCTTGTTTCCTCCACATCAATTATTACAATATTTTGGGGATTCCAAAGAGTGAGGATGCCCCCTGATGTGTTTTCAGCTTTAACTTCTAGAAACTCAACTCTGTTGAGCCATTTACTATGTATTTGTCTCAACTTTTGAATAGAGCATTTCGTTTCTTAGACAAAAATTATATCCAAGGCTACTTGCTACATTCTGTTATTGAACAATCTCTATTTTCTCTTACTGCCTAGACCTCTAATATTCCAAGTTGTGAATTTCATGATTAAATATTGGTAAAGGAGTAATTGGTTATATCTTTCATCTTACCTGAGTCTACCATGAGCTTTCGACATTCCATCAGTAGCTCGTTCTGCGTTTTCCTGCCTCTTTTTTTTCCTGGGTTTCTCAGTGCTAGCCCTGGAGTAGTTTTGACTACTTTCCCCCCTTCATTTCTCTATCTTTCAATGTTGCTTCCTTCCTCCAAACCTTTGGCCTGATTTTTTGAAAGGAATAACTGTTGTATTCTATTGATATTTTCTTGTGGTAGCAATTCTACCCCTCCCGAAGTTCCCTGGTTTAGGAATCCTTCTAGATCTAGGTTTTCTCTATCCAGAATCTCTTATAGCTCATTGTCTTCCATTTCCATCTCACTCTGGTTCATTTCCTGATCCATTTCTAGTTCTGAATCACTCATCATGTTTCCCTCTCGTTCTGCATTTTCCTATGTGTGGTCGTTTTCTGCTCCCTTTTCCTTCTTCTCATTACTTTCCTTTATTACTTGATCTTCTAATGCTATTTCTTCATCCTCTTTGAGAACCTGGAACTGATTCTTACTAACCCTTTGTCCTCCCACTTGGTGTTGTTTTGGCCCTTTTTCGCCACTTTTTCCTTTAGGGACAACTTTGTGAAAACTGTCTGCATCTTTCATTGTTTTAGTATTTCCTTTGATTTCTACCTTAGTGAAAGGGTAGTCCCTTATAAGGTGCCTGTGTTCATGGAATTTACAACATCTAAATGGAATATGCTCGTAGTCTACTTTCTGCACCCATTCCTCATCGTAAACCTCCAAGATGACTTCATCCAGGAGAGCTCCAGAAAGATCCATCTCCACACAGATCCTAGAAAAGGATGTATATTTTCCCCTCCTTGTGGCTTCATCAGCTTTGATGAACCTTGCTAATTTATTGCCTATGGCAGCCAGCGATTCTATTTGACAATAAGCAAGAGGTAAAGAATAGAGTCTTACCCAAAGTGGGACTGTTTTGAAAGTTTCCCTCTCCGGAATGAAATGCATCATCCATGGCCTCATGTAGAGCCCTGCTACTGCATAAAAGTAGGGCCCACCTTCGAACACTTTGTCTTTATCATGAATATTGGTGAACACTACAGTAAAGAAACCCTTGAACCCTAGGAGAAGATCAATGCTTCCTTTAGGTTTCCAGTGGTACCTAATCCACGTTTGCAATGCTTTTTCAATGGGCCATAACCCCATGAATTTGCATATGATTGCGTAAGTCTGCATATGCTCCTTGTGCGCCTGCAGCTCTGGATTATTTAATATCACTCTAGGAGTGATTTCAGCCTTGGGTTTGCACGGTCCCTTCTGTCTTTTGTCTTTTGTTCCCTGTTTTCTATCAGTTTCCTCTTTGTCTTTTGTGCTTTCCTTCTCCTTCAAAATGGAACCACCGTTTTCCTCTTCCCTGTTACTCCTTCCTTCCTCATGGTTACCTCTGCCTCTATCCGGGGGCTTCTTTTGTTTGCTAACCACCACCTCCTTGAAGGAAGGAGAAGATTTCCCTCCTCTTTACCCATCCATGGGGAGAAACGCTTAGAGAACCGAAGCCCTGGTCACTTATGTTGCGCTCCTGATCCAGCCCAATGTCCCCCTGCTCCAGTTCTCTTCTTCAGCTACGAACTTATCTAGAAGAACCAATTATCTCTAATGAATGATAATGAAATGTCAAAAATTCAGAAGAAATAAATTAGGAAGGGGAAACTACTTGTTGAAATATTTAGGTAAATAAAATTACTCTGATTATAAAAACTCATTAAATTGTAATTTATTTAAAAAGAAATCGTGAATGAAAAACACATATTTACTTGTATCATTCATTAATCAATTATAAAGATAAAGTAGGGGGGCCTTTTAGAACTTAGCTTTTGATGTAATCCTTTGTCATAGGTATAGCCACTACTACCAGCAAGCATTCATAGCTTTGATAGGGTTACCTTTTAACCAACAATAATTTAGTGTCCCATCCATTTAATACTGCAATATTTGGAGGTGATTTTTTTTCTTTCTTCTCTTTTTTTTAACTGATGCTTAAAAGCCATTGTTCGTGGTTGGTGACCAGATAGTGACAATGCCATTCATTGGCAGTAGTTAAACTAAACAAATTAGCTCATGATGAGACCCCTTGTCTTATAATTTAAACAATCATAAGTTGTTACCTTGATTTTGTGTGCAGTAGTGGTAACGTCAACCTTATTACTTCCCTATCATCATGGTATGTAGGCTTGTGACGAGACCTCTTATATTTTCGATTTATTATATTTTTGAATTACACTCTAAATATCACTTTTTAATGGATGGGGAGAACCATTGACTCAAGAGTTTTGGGTGACAAATTAGAGTTGAAGGTGCTGAGTCGTAAGACAATATTTACTTTTTAAAGATGACCCTTTTTACTGATACTAGAGTAAAGAAGGACTTAGTAATTTTTTTAGGTTTAAAATATTTCATAACTTATTGGAAAAATTACAGAATTATATAATTTTTATCTAATTTTCAATTTTAACAACCACTTCCTATAAAATTCCTACCTTCAAATTGAAAAATCATAAAATGATTTCGAGAGATTTTTTGAAAAGCCAAAGATAAGCTATTAAAATTATTTTCTACAAGGAAAATGTAAATGTGATATGATAACAAAATTTTCTCAAGATACGATCATTCACAAGTAGGATGGTAAAATCACCCAACGCCAAATCTAAAATGAAAACTCCAACAAGATTGTTTATATAAATTTCTTAACAAAAGAAGAAAAAGAAAATCAAGCAAACACTTCTTCTTATGTTGAAATTTAGATGAACTTTAACTTGTAAAGTTATAAGCGTTAAGCTGTAGTATGAATGAGGAAATATTTGTTTGCTGTGTATTATCTTTTAAAATAAAAACTTGTTAAAAGTGTTTGAACCATTTTCGAATCAAAGTAATTATTTTTAAAGAAAAAGGTTAAGGTTTCAAAATCCCCCATTTTCGCTAATTCGATGAAACTCGTTACTACTTCCTTTCGAAATTTGAGCTAAAATTTTACTCTGGAAAAGGTGTGAAAATACTTGTCAAGAGATGCAAAAGAATGTTACATATCAGCAAAAACTAAAATCAAAACTAAAAAGTAAAGAAATGAATGAAAGTAAGTATATGAGACTTACCATTGAAGAATTTCATTTATTATTATGAGAAATATATGACTTTCTTCAATGCAAGGTAACTAATCCAAAATCATTATTTATTAAATCTAATCTAAAGTGAGCAGTAAACTTAGGAAAATAATTTCATGTTCAAGGGAATGAGATTAAACCGAATAAATCAAAAATTAAAATTAAGATATTCTTATTTATTAATTGCAGTGATGAATGTTCTTTCTCAATTATGAATTTATATCAGCCCCAGAATATAGAGAATAATTCAAACTCAAATAATGTATCATTTAAGTATATGATGAAAGTTTTAATCTCTAAGCATGGAGTGATATATGAAAGAATTGAAATAAAAGAGAAGTCAAAATGAATTAATCATGATCTATTAGATTTACATGTTCCATATTCTACATTTACGAGGCAAATTGTTAGATTTGGAACATGTATAAATAAAATCATGAGTAAGATCATTTGCTGCAAGATTCAAAAGAGAGCATTTGTCTAACTTTGCTTTAAGATAAAAATCCTTTCAAATAATTTAATTAACTATAGAGAGCTTTGATTGGAGAAAGTTATTGGGACTTTCTAATGAGGAAAGTTACAAAATTTTATGATCCGATATGAGTCTTTCAATAACATGTTAAAGAATTATGAGGAATTTTAAGAGGGGAAGAAAAATTTAGAGAATTCTCAAATATTGATGAAACAATAAGTATTTCCCTCAACATATTGCAGATTTATAAAAGGTTAATTGCTTGTTTATTTTAAATTTTCAAATAAAACAATGAAAACCTATAAAAGAAATAATGATGAAAAGCAAAACTAATGTTAGATGAAAATGAACTTGTAAAATGCATACCTAGAAGAATTTTAGTTGTATGTTACCTCATATATTTTCAAGTTCTTCCATGTATTTCTCAAATTCCCTTTTTTCAATATCATCTCTTTATTAAATCTAATATTCTAAGTAATGAATTTAGGATTACATTCATCTTAAATTTACATAGGATGACAATAGTAGTGACTATAACCTTCTCAGAAGTACTTGTAAACCAAATATTTTCAAGCTACAACAAGGTATTTATTAGTGTGACAGAGTTTTTTGCTGAATATAAATAGCCACGTGATTTATAGGTTTCTAATATGTTTTGAATTACTTTGTCATAAAATGGAAAATCGATGTCAAAAATATTTGATTCATTACTTTCTTATTGAAATCTCCAATAATAAATGAGAGCAGTAAATAATCTAATCTAACCTAACCTATTCCTTATTCTAACTTAATGGAGGAAAAATGACCAAGTATAGTCATACTTCCGATGTAACCATGTAAGCATTTTAATTCTTTCATGTATGCACAGATTAAACATTAGTAACCAAAATGTAATTAAATAAACAAGTTCAATTTGAATGCAGAATATAAAGTTATTGCCAAAACATTTGCAGACAAAAACATATCTACAATTACCTTCTCTAAGAACGTCCTTTCCAATTGAATTTTGATTGGATCATAGAAATATAAATGAATTTATATTAATGATTAGAAGTGATTCAAAAGAGAAGATAACACTCCAGATTGTAGAAATATACTTTTTTCTTCAAAGGCTTGTATAAAATTGTAAGTGGTATGAGCAAGTGTTAAACTATTAACAATATTCCATGACGGAAAACTTTCCAAATATATTTCAAAAGGATTTATGAGAGATGGATGGAAATATATTAGATATAATGGAAGATTATTAATCAAATTAGACTTCTGGTCGCATTATGAAAATGCACTCTCTTGTTGACACTGCTTTCAAAAATAGATAAGCCATTGATAATAGGTGAGCATCAATTGGAATTGGGAAAGAAATGACTCTTTATGTTCATGATTAGAATGTAGAACTTCATTTTTCCATTCAGGAAATGCATCAATTGAGTGTTCAATGTTAAATTTCTTGGTATGCCAAAACAAAGTATCTAAAAATTAAAAACTAAAAATAGAAAAGAAATCTGAAATCAATTTGTAGTTTACACTAGTGTTACAATTATTGTTATAGCACAGTTGGGATTGATTTAAAACAATTTCCTTTTCACAAGAGTTGGAGTTTGAATGAATAACAACTTGTGAATTAGAAAGATAATTATGAATATGAATAGGAATGAGAGATTGATCATCATATAAATCATAGATTGGAATGGTCTCTTGAATGATGAAGTCATGAATACCATTAGTTGTATGAAAATGAGAACTTTTTGAAACAATTTTTTTAATTAAAGTGTTCTTCATTTTCATCTGTGTTCCGAATTTGATTATGAGTATTTAATCGTTAATAAGACAAATCAAAATCCTCAATGTCAAAGTATTTATCATAAATGACTTTACCACATTCATTAGAATTCTCTTCGATCTTATCCAATACATCATAACAAGAAGAAATATGAAGCACGTGTTCATTATTACGGGAAGAATGATCAATAATTAATTGTCCATATTGTTAGAAGCTAATTGTTAATTCATTAAGATCAACCTCTTTATCTTCTGAAATGTCATTAATGTTAAGAGGGGATAGATTGCTATTAGCAAAAATATCACAATAAAGTGAATGTTGAAAATTGGCAACAAGAAATTGCTAAAAATAGCACTACTAAAAATAGCAGTTTGGGCATCAGTGCTGGATTGGGAAAGAGGGAATGAAAAATGGAAGTGCTATAAATATAAGTTCTATTTTTAGAATTGCAGTGTGGATTCTTATTTTAGTCAGTCCTCGGACTAGAAATAGGAAGTAAAATTCGAATTTGGTCTTACTAGCAATTTGAATATTAATTAATTAATTCAGTTTGAGTTAATTAATTAAGGAAAATCAAACTTGAAGTCTTTGTGAGAACATGCAATAATTTCTCCACTAATTGGGGAATGTGTCCTTGATTTTCTCCACTGCTTGAGGAATTAAGGATGAGTTCTATATTGACAGGATCAGTTGACTTAATTTAACTTAGTAAAGTGCAGTTAGATTATTTTAATAGTTTGTTAAATTAATCAGATATAGTTTGTTGATGCTTGCATGCATGTGACAACTAGTATTTTCAGATAACTGAGTATTCAATCATGGGTAACTCATGCATGGTAGTTCAGATAGAGATCCAGTTGAGATCAGGTGAGGGACAGTGTACTATCAGTTGCTAGGATATTCCTCGTGAATATTCCTTGCGTGAGGAAGGAATATTATTCCTTCTAGTACTGTGTAGTTGGACCTGAGGTGATAGTAGGTATGATTTGGCCAATTCACACATGTTATGTAATTGGACCCCAATCAAAACCGCACAAGGAAATAGGGGCTTGGAGGACTTGTGGAGCCTATATAGACAGGCCTAGAGAACCCATGAGCTACATCATCAGAGTACAGAGAGAGCAGGATAGCTTTTCAGCTGATTCATTTTGTATGTTGTTGAGGATTTTTCACTTGATTGATAATACAGAGATGGGGTTTTAGGCTGGTTCTTTTCCCGAATAAATTCTTATGTGTTATGTGTGATTTATTCCTTCTTATCAGTTAAATGTGTTCATGCTTGATGTTGCTCATGGTTGATTAGCTTCCGCAAAGTTTATGGTAGATGTAGGTCTAGTATTATTCTTTAGTACATTGCATATATCAGTTTGATCTGTAGGTGAAATTTCTACATGATATCAGTGAGCTAGCTAATTTGTAGAGAACATTCTACATGGTATCATAGCACAGGTGATCAAGGAAGAACAATATACAAGAAGGAATAAGTTTGTAGTTTCATCACATTTCAGATTTCATCAATGGCGTTGTATGGTTTGAGGCTTGAGTATGCACTGGATGGTAGATCAAACTATATAGCTTAGAAGGATCACATGGAGGCAGTATTATAGGATAATGGGGTGGAGGACTTCATTGATGAAGAAGTCCCCAAGCCCTCAGGATCTAATGCCCAAGAGTTGGCCGAATGGAGGAAGTGTCTGGCCAGAGCTAGGAGAAACATCCTGGAGGGAGTTCGAGATCACATAGTCTCGAGCCTCCATGTGAAGGAGACTGCATTTTCGATGTGGAAAACATTGAAAGATCTTTATCACAATAACAGTGATCAGAGGAAGCTAGCACTGAAGAACAAACCTCGAAAGATCAAGTGTGAAAAGGGAAACACAATCTCTATGTATCTAACCAAGCTCACCACATGTAGGGATGAGCTTGCAAGTGTAGGGGTCATGACAACTGATGATGATATGGTGAGTCTTGCACTTCTCAGACTTCCTTAGAGCTAGCATAGCTACCAGGACTCCGTTAATGGAAGAGAGAAACTACTAGATTGGGAATGACTATGGTCAGATTTGGTGCAGGAGGAGATTAGACAGAGCACCATAGATGGTTCTTCATCCATGGATGATGAAGAGAAATGTGCCTTAGTAAGCAAGGTGAAGAAGGGGAAGGAGAAGGTTTCCCTTCTCGAATCTAGTTCTTCCCATGATGGGAAGAAGGTTGACAAATCTAAAGTACGATGCTTTTGTTGTCATGAGGTGTGCCATTTTGTTACAAATTGTCCACTGAGGAAATCCAAGAAGGGATCCGAGGAAGGATCTCAAGGTGAGGCACTTGCTTCACATTTCGAGTTGGATTTCACACTCTTCCCATGCATGGTTTCATCCATAGTGGGAAGTGGTTGGTTTCTTGACAGTGGAGCTTCTTTCCACATGACTAGCAAGAATAGTTTGTTCAGTACGCTGGAGGATAAAGATCTCTAGATACTCATAGCGATGGGTAATGAGGAAAAATATAGTGTCTCAAGTGTAAGCATGGTTATTTTTTAGAGGGAGCATGGAGCTCACCTTACCTTGACCGATGTCAAGTATGTACTAGCACTGAAGAGAAACTTGGTGTCAATCACAATGCTGCAAGACAGAGGTTATGCTATAGTCTTCAGTAAGGGAAAGATTTTCCTTACACACATCATCACTAGACATGTGAAGCAGATTGGTTCACCGGTCAAGAACATGTATGCTTCTGAGGCTCAAGATGCATGCAAAGCCTTGAGCAGCAAGGCAACTGATGAAGACTTGGTGGTTGGGAGGGAGGGTATATTACCTCTCAACATGCAATGCTAGAAGAAGTCTAAGACAATTGTGGAGGAGCCACAATTAGTGCAACAACTTCAGGAGGTTGTGGAGTAGCCATAATAGGGGAAGCTGAGTGGAGATTGAGTAGAGACATCTACTCATGTAGAGACCTCCAGTACGGGGAAAATTCGAGCTAGGTGGGCTGAGGGATCACATGCATCCACACCTCCAAGTAGGAGATGGGGAGATGTGGAGTGATTGTCCCAAGGAGGAGGGGCAGGATACTTGAGGTACCCAACCTCTTTGATTCAACTTTTCTATAGGAGCCCCAATGTGGAGTAGCAAGAACTAACTGATTGGGTAGATACATATGCAGATGGAGCGTAGAGAGTGCTACAATGCATAGAATCCCATCCCATGACAGTGTAGAGCATGCAGGCTGCAGCAATGCAAGAGGCACAAGTGTGTTGCACAGTGCAGGGTAGCACAGAGGAGGGTGCAACGGTGCGAGATGCATGGAGATGTTACAATAGTGCAAAGGTCAGAGAGGGAGCACATGTCAACAACAGGTAGAGCTTTCAGCATCAGAGTATGTTTCTAGCCCAACAGATAGGTCAGTTGGGAGTTTTCTTGTTCCAAGAGTTGTTGGAGTAGCCACACGTGGTAGATGTGTTGCATGCAAAGCATTCTAGAGGTACAGGATCGGGTTTGAGAGGAAGCCTTTCCTGTTGAGAAGTGTTGAAAATTAGCAACAAGGAATTGCTAAAAATAGAAGTGCTAACAATAACACTGCTAAAAATATCAATTTGGGCATTAGTGCTGGATTGGGCAACAGGGAATGAAAAATGGAAGTGCTATAAATAGAAGTTCTATTTTTAGCAGTGTAGTGTGGATTCCTATTTTAGTCAGTCCCTAGACTAGAAATACGAAGTAAAATTCGAATTTGGTCTTACCAGTAGTTCGAATATTAATTAATTAATTTAGTTTGAGTTAGTTAGTTAAGGAAAATCAAACTTGAAGTCTTTGGGAGAACATTCAATAATTTCTCCACTAATTGGGGAATGTGTCCTTGATTTGCTCCACTGATTAAGGAATTAAGGATCAGTTCTATATTGAGAGAATCAGTTGACTTAGTTTAACTTAGTCAAGTCCAGTTAGATTAATTTAACAGTTTGTTAAATTAATGAGATTTAGTTTATTGATGATTGCATGCAAGTGAAAACTGGTATTTTCAGATAACTGAGTATTCACTCATGGATAACTGATGCATGGCAGTTCAGACAGAGACCCAATTGAGATCAGATGAGGGACAATGTACTATCAGTTGCTAGGATATTCCTAGTGAATATTCCTTGCATGAGGAATGAATATTATTCCTTCTAGTACTTTGTAGTTGGACCTGAGATGACAACAAGTATGATTTGACCAATTCACACATGTTATGTAATTGGACCCCAATCAAAACTGTGCAAGGAAATAAGGGCTTGGAGGACTTGTGGAGCCTATATATACAGGCCTAGATAGTTCATGAGCTACATCATCAAAGTACAAAGAGAGTAGGAAAGCTTTTGAGCTGATTCTTTTTGTATGTTGTTGAGGATTTCCACTTAATTGATAACACAAAAATGGGGTTTTAGACTGGTACTTTTCCCGGATAAATTCTTCTGTGTTATGTGTGATCAATTCCTTCTTATCACTTATATGTGTTCATGCTTGATGTTGCTCATGTTTGATTAGCTTCTGTAAAGTTTATGGTAGATGTAGATCTAGTATTATGCTCTAGTACATTACATATATCAGTTTGATCAGCAGGTGAAATTTCTACATGATATCAGTGAGCTAGCTGATTTATAGAGAAAATTCTACAGTGAAAATGAGAATCAAAAGCAATGGATTTAAAAATGTCTGTATTTGAGAACTCTTGCACATTTTCTTCATCCCAAATTTCATATTTGAGATCATTTACCTCGTTAATTGTGTTTTCTTGAAGAATGTTGGTTGATTTGTGAAATTTTGCAAGCTTTGCGACGTTGGATTATTAACATGTTTACTATGAGAGGCATGTACTAAATTTAAGAATTTATCATACATGGTTGAAGTCTCTTCATCACGTTTTGTATGTACCTCTATATTGGAATTCTCAATTGTGTTAATAGAATTTGAAGGGGATTGATAAAAGCTTGTAATAATTCCACATGGATTATGAATGGGAGGAAGAGAAAAAATATGTTCAAACCAATCTAATAATTCTTCTTTAGAAGATTTATCTTCAATTTAAAATTTCAAGAAATTTAAATGAAATCGAATGGCAAAATCAATCAACTATTTAGACTCAAATCTTCATAAATATTCAATTTCATCACATACCTGTTCATAGTCATAACCATAAAATTTACAAAGGAATGTTGTAAAAAATTGATCGCAGTTGTGAACTTAGGAAACTGGAAGTGATTGACACCAAATTCTATCTTTTGCCAAGAATGTAAGAGTAAAAATCATGCATAGAATACCTTCGTCATTTCCTTGAAAAGGTGATTTTCAAAATTTTATAATGAATTGTAAAACAGGGTTAAATGCAGAAGTGTTTTTCTTACCATTAAATTTTACTTGAGATAAGAGTATTACCACTTCTAGTGGAGTATTAGAAGATGTACGTCTAGAAATACAACTCCAAATTGGAAGTTTAGGAGGAGCCATTGTGAAGTAATAAAAAGTTAGAAAACAAATACTTCAAAAGAAAACAAGTTTTAGGCCAGGCACTCCTTCTAGCACCAAAATGTTGATGCCTTGAAATTTGTTGCACCAACATGGAGGAAACCACCCTATATGGACTTTAAAGCAACTCCCTTTCCGTTTGAGGTAGTGGCTCCGACTGGTTAAATTAGGTCCAGTTTCCTTCTCCAAATCACTATCAACTTTAAATCTGCCTTTAATTGCTAATAGCTAGGGACATCGTATCGATTCTTCTAGAGGATTAGGCAAAAATAATGACCCTTAAATTGTTTTTTTGGAACAACCAAACCAATCTAAAGCATTGCCTCAAAAAGAGGACCTCTATGGATAAAATGTGCAAGATTTAACTAGCATGCAATTATTCTACCATATAATGCAATCATAATCTATCTTGGCCAAGGTAAAAATACTCTTATTCTTAGCCAAGAGAAAAACTATTAATGAGAAAGGGAAGATACTGCATTTGAATTTGGATTTGAAATATTTGCAAGATACTAAAATAGTTCAATATCTTACGAATGATCAAGACAACTACGCAATGAAAATATGTTAACAAATAGTTGTATAAAATATTTTCATGCATATTTTCGAATCCTTAACTTAACATGAATTCAATATGTGATTTATATCAAGTGAAGGAAATATTTCTTCAAACTCAATATAAGTTAAATCAAGACAAATTTGTAAACAATTAATAAACAGTTATTTATTGTTACAAATAAATCTCCATGAATTCTCCATAATCTTATTTAAACCAGTGAGATTCCTACAAAGATAGCTTCACAAAAATAAACAATTTAGCATAAATAGAGTAAATTAACAAAAGTGCTAACAACACTCATTCAGACCAATTGTACTGACTAAAAACATATTTAAGTAAAACAAATAATAAATCTGTAAAATGATTACAATAGTGCAATTGAAAAACAAACTTATCATTTATTGGAATTTATTTTACAATCTGTGATGCCTAGAATTTCTTTAAAGAGAAAAATTCTACAATAGTGTAAGAAAATAACCCTCAGAAAGAATCTTTGACTCTCACCTATTCTTCAAGGCTCTCCTCCTTACTCCTCCTTTTCTTCATCTCAAAGTTCCCCATATGTGCAGCAGTGGTACTACTTGAAACCTCTTTAAGTAAAAGAAAAAGAATTCAAATCCTATAATTATATTAAAAGGACTAAGAGGTACAATAGTGCAAGCATCAAAGGCTTTCTTTTTCGAATTCTAGACCTTCTCTTATTCAATCCATTAAGTGGGTTTAAATAGCAATACAATTGTTTTTTAAATAATAGGTTTGCGCATAATGATATGGAAATTAATTGAACCCTCAAATATTGAAAAAATAAAAATGTTTTCAAAGATAATCTTTTAAAATGCCATTCTGGCTTATTGACCTCATATTTCAATCAAAGCAACCTTGGATTTGTAGATTCTGTGGAATTGGTCTGCTTGTTTTTCTATGCAGCTTTCTCTTCTTTGTTTTCTTCACTATCGAATTCTTCGTTTATATCTAGAAAATGATAAACCATGGATAATCAAACATAAATAAAATTTGTGTTTTTCATAAAAATACAAGATCGAATCAAAATATATGGGTCGTTTATTTAAATCACAATCACAATGGAATTTGAGACAGGGTCCAACATCATAGTCAAAATCAGGGGTGTTCCAATCGAAATTGCAATCAAATGGAGAACATTCCAATCAGAATTGTGAAAAGGAATCAAATCAAAATCATGATTTGGAAGCATCCCTATCGAAATGAAATCACAATCACAACAAAAGGCATTGAATTTGAATTGCAATTAACCTGGGAGAGGAAATGGCATGAGGCCCATGAATCTCATGATTGTGATATCGCAATCGCGGAAGGCTAGGGATAGGGTTGATCACGTCCCGAAAGAATTGTGATTGTGATTTTCAAAATGATGTTAGGGATGACGTGACTAGTGACGTCACTAATGACGTGGTAGATTGCAATCGCAGTTGGTATGGGTCAATATACATGGCTTTCGATAGTCACGGATGTGATATATTTTAGACTATGGTTGATAACCTTGACGAGTTTGGAATTGATCGCACATCACATCATGGAGGGGTGGAGAGTGGTCAAGCCTGTGGTTCTTGCGATTGTGCGGATGCAAGGGAACTATGAAATGGAGTGTATGACACATCTAGTCTGGGAAATCATAATCGCAAAAGAGATAGGCTACGGGACTTTGGCTATGGGATTTGCAATCTCTGTAAATGCAAGATATTTATGAAGTGGAGTTCACAACCTAGTTGAGTCCGAGAAATATTGTAGATCGAAGTCACTAATGCGGAGGGATAATGGGATCACACTCGTAGATTTTGTGATGCGATGGATGCACCGGATTATCAAATGGACTTAATAGCTTCGTCGGGTCTGGTTTATTGTAATTGGCTTGGTGTCAAGGATGGGACTTAAGATTATGGATGTCATGATTTTATGGTTGCTTAGGTTTATATATTATCATTGATGTTCCCCTTGTAATCAGAAACGGCTAGGCCTTTTGGGATCTTAACCATGATTCAATACAATTTGCAATGTAGGGAGTATTGGCTGAGTTTTAGTTATGAAAGTTGAAAAAAAAACTTTGATTTATTATTTCTTATTTTTAAATAACCCATCTTTTTTTAATACGTTAAGGCTTTTAAATCCTAAGTATGGCTTTTGTCTCGAGGGTTATGGAATTTTGATTTATAAGTAATAAATTCCAATGGCTTAAAACAAAATAATGTTTTATTATTTTTTATGAAAAATAGAAATTGTTTTATTCAAAACATTTTTTTATGTATTAAAACTTGAAAAGGGTCCCCTATTTGTTGTAATTAATTTCAGAGGAAATTATCATATAAAAATTAGTGGTTTCTGAATAGTACAACAGGGCCCTAGGCACCCCCTTGCTGATTTTTTTGACAATTCCCACTGTTTCTTGTAGTTCTCTATGTTTCCCATGGGTGTTCCCTATAGAATGGTTGAAACTTATTCGCTTCTTTGATGGCTCTTCCAGGTGGTATCGGTTCTATTTATCTTGAAAGGAAGGAGGTGTTCATGAAAGTTAGGAAAAAATTATATTTATGGTTAATTCCTTTGAACACTGTGCTGGCTGGCAGTGTACGTCATTTCCCCTTTTGGATCGTTGTCCCACCATTAGTTATCTTTTAGCCTTCCCTCATAATCATCACCCACTCCTTTACAAAATAACTTGAACACCTTTTCTACTTATTTTATTTGATGTGATCTTACCACGTGGCTTTTTAACTGGGAGTCTACTTTTTGTTTTCAGCCTGAGGGTGGCTAAGTGAATTGGCCACCCTCATCTTATAAAATCAACTTTTTCACATTCCTACACTTTTATCATATTTTTACTTAGGAAAGAGTGTGGATGAGGTGCCATACATGTGCCTTCCTTCACTTGTTTCATGCATGCTGGAGGGTGGCTCTATTATGCTTCTTCTTGTTCAAATACATGTTTTCCTTGGCTCTTGTTTTGTTGATTTCACCCATCTAATATATTTGTCTTCCTTGTTGTGGTGCGCAGGTGCTTAGCCTCTTCTGTTGTTGCTGAACTCTGGATAGGTGCCATAGTACTTGCAGGGGTGTTGATACTCTTTTTCTAAATGGATGTTGATGGAGGGCACATCGAGACTGTTGTTATCATAACACAAGTTGATACATGGTTTCCTGTAGTACTATAGGAAATCTTGTAGCTACCTCTTTCATAATTTTTTTGTTTTCTTTTTTCACTTGGAGGAGGAAAAGTTGGTGACATACGACTATAAGGGGTGGAAATGGGGGAGATGGAGTGGTAAGTGAGTGACGCCACTAATGATGTGGCCCTTGGACTTTTTTATGTGTTTTTTTTAGTGGTTTTTTATGGACACAAAGGGTGGCATGGTCATGTGTTGGTGTTGGGTGAGAAGTGGTGAGGTGAATAGTCTCCTCTTTAATCCCTAAATAGGCCTACGTCATCATTTCTCAACCAAAATACCATTCCTATAGAGTTTACGACATCCTATAGTACTAGAAGAAACTCCTATAGTAACTACAGGAAATCCTGTAGATGTCAGAAAATTGCCTGCAAACAAGTTTTTGATGCTTGGAAATGAGGATGGATGATGGATACATGGTAGGCATGGGAGATATGAAGCAAATGAAGGCAGAATGATTTTTTTATTAGCTTCCTACCCACTGAACTTGGTGTCTTTTGTTGCCTTGAAAACCTGCAAAAGTCAAAGAATTTTATTAATGGGCAGGTTTGAGGTCCCTACCATAGAATATTGTTTATTTTCTCTTTTCCTCCCTTTTTTCTTTGAAAAACACATAGGACACCTCAAATGAGGTTTTTAATTTTTTTTACCTTCCCTAGGTGCCTCAAGGGAGATTTTCACCGAGAGATCTTTTATTTTCGTTTTTTCACTCTTGGGCTTCCTCAAGGACATTTTCAACCAAAAAGTTGGCCTAAGGTTCCTCATGGAGTTTTTCACCTAGGTCCCTTATTGGTTTTTTCTGTTTTTTCATTTTTTCTTCAAAAATAAAATAGTATTCAAGAATTTAGTGAGTTGGAACCCGAGACACTTCGAATCACATTGACTTCCTTACTGATAGTACTGATAAAATCTTCCTCTAATAGAGGTATTTTGTAGGCTTTCAAATTGTACCCATTGACAAGAAATGGGATACCTTCTTCATCAGTGGTTCTCATCTAACTAGGTCTAATGTCCTGGCACTCTTCTATCACATATGAGACCAACCATCTGGTCATCAATTTTCCTTGAAATCCTTCAACCTAGAGTCATATAGCAGAGCTCAACCACCCTCTTGAAAAACCTTGTCTTGGATGCTTTTTTCATGCCAAACATTTCTTTGTACTTGAGTCACCACTATGTGTAGGAGGTTCTGCAACCTGAATTCATCTAACTCATTGAGCTAGAAAAACCTCTCTTATTGTGTCCTTATAACATTCAAATACAACTTTGATGCCTTTCTCAAAATGTTGTACTCAAACACAATGGAGAGGTGAGCCTTCTTCCCATGGACCAACCCATAAAGAGCGAAGCCAGTGGTTGTCTTCCAAGTTGTATTATAAGCCAAAGTGGCCTCCACTAGCTTGTCAACCCAATCTTTCCTACTATTTCTCACCACCTTTGTGAGAATTCTTTCCAATGCTCTGTTGGTAACCTCTACTTGTCCATTGGCCTAAGGATGATAAAAAGTTGTCTTCTTGCGCTTGATCTTATGCTAGCTCAACATATTCTCAATTAGGTGTGAGGTGAATTGAGCACCGTGATCTATGACTAGCACTTTAGGGTACCAAAACTTATAAAAGACATTCTCCCTTAAGAACTCAACCACTTTCTCTTTTGTTTCTACCTTTACAGCCTTGGTTTCAACCCACTTTGTGAAGTAACCAATGCACACAATTATGTACTTTGTCTGCCCTAGTGGTGGATCAATGGGCCCAAAAAAATCCACGCTCCACATGTCAAATAGCTCAAGAGTCACTTGAGGTTGGAAAGGCATTTCATCCATGGGATTAGGTTTTCCCAATTCTTTAGCACTAGTCACATTGACTCGTATATCTTATTGCATCTTGGTGGACAGTGGGCCAGTAGAAACCATATTGTAGTACCTTGAAAGTTGTCCTATTAGCTACATAGTGACCTCCACAAGGCTTATAATGGCAAGCCAGAAGGATGTCAAAAAATTCCTCCTCCCTGAGACATCTTCTCGGAATTTGATTTGGGCCTAGATTTAAGAGATTACCCACAATCCAAGTGAATGTAGCACTTTTTATTATAATTATTCTCCTTTCCTTGATGGACAGATTTGGAGGGAACTATGCAGCCACTAGGTACTTGGCTATCTCTCAACAAACCATGGTGAGAGAACTAAAATAGCGAATAAATTCTCATCTGGTAGTTAATCATAAACCATTCCTTCCTCACCTAAAGGAAAAGCTATTTTAGACAAAAAATATGCAACTGCATTTTCTCTACCAGGATTATCAATGATAGTTAGATCAAACTGTTGTAACAAATGCACCCATCTAAGAATTATGGCATTCAAATCAGGCCTGTTCATCAAATAGTTAATAGTATCATGGTGAGTATGTACGAAGGACTGGTAATCGTTGGTGTAATGTCTAAACATATTCAAGGAATGGACAACATCTAGGATCTCCTTTTCAATCACAGTATAGTTCAATTCAACCTTGAATAAAGTTTCACTGATGAATAAATGGCATAAGGTAACTTGTCATCTATCAGGCCTAGATATGTTCCTATATCTTTGTCAGAGGCATCAGCATGGATGTGGAAAGGAATAGCCCAATTTGGGCCTCAGAGTATAGGTGCAGTATTCAACTTGTACTTTACGGTTTCTAGGACCTCTTGGCGGATTTCTAACCACAAAAATTCAGAGTCCTTGGTCAGTAGTCCAAAAAAAGGTGAGGCTACTTTGTTGAAGCCCTCTATGAATCTCATATAGTATCCATCTAAGCCTAAGAAACCTTTGACAACCCTCTACTTCCAAGGAGTAGGGACCCTCTTTATGATATAAATTTTATTTGGGTCCACGTGTAGTCCTTCTTGGGATATTAAGTGACCTAGAACAGTCCTTGCATTCATCAAGAACTCACACTTCGTAGGACTAAGGGATCAGTTCATTTCAATAATTTCTTTTAATACTTTCCCGAAGTTAGGGAGATCCTCCAGGAAATCACACCCATAGGGAGTGAAATCATCCATATAAATTTCCACAAAGTAATGGACTAGCTCTATAAAATTGCTTAGGATTGCCCTCTAAAAAGTGGTAGGGGCATTGCATAATCCAAAAGGAAGGACCCTATAAGCAAAGGTACCCCAAGGACAAGTGAAGGTGGTTTTATCTTGGTTGTCTACATTGATCTAGATCTGATTGTAACCACTAAATCCATTAAGGAAAGAGAAGAACTTCTTTTCTGCAAGTGTTAAGAAATTTACCCAAGAACATAAATTAATTACTGAGAGGAATAAATATAAAATTAACCAGCAATAACCATAAACACATAAATACACATGTTTATCTGGGAAAACCCCAAATCCGGGGAAAAACCCAATC
>APFE031025836.1:28732-45382 GCA_000404065.3 Pinus taeda
CCCCCTTAAACTTGACTTGGGGTTCCTTGACTAACTCCGGCCAAACCTGCTAAGTGAGACAATCCCGCTCACTCTAGCTCTTACCCCCCTCAAAGTTTTTACTGGGGGTATTGTTAACCTGACACCCTCCCTATCACCTAGGTCTAACCCAGACTTTACCGGTGATCACCAAGGGGTACACATGCCTTACCAGGTCTTACAGTAGTATGCCCATTTACATGCAATAATTTTGACTTCATTAATTATTATTTTTTTTTTGTTTTGTTTACTGCTGCTATGATTTTGATCCATCCTCTCAACAGGTGACGGGTTCAATTCTTGATCCCATCAGATTTCGCGTTTTCATGCTCGTTGAATTCATTTTTCGTGATTGCTTCCTTGATCTCACATTTCAACTCCTGCAATGCTTTCCTCTCTGATTCCTTCAAATCAGAAACGAAGTTGCTCTACTCCTTGAATGAAGTCAGCCATGGCTCTGTTACCATTGGGCTAAAATAAATCCTTCATTGAAGGCATACATTCGAAGCCCAAACCCTCAACCATGGCTCTGATACCAATTGTTAAGAAATTTACCCAAGAACATAAATTAATTACCGAGAGGAATAAATATAAAATTAAACAGCAATAACCATAAACACATAAATACACATGTTTATCCGGGAAAACCCCAAATCCGGGGAAAAACCCAATCATAATGAAATTTCATTATCCTTGGCCAAAACCTGGCCAATCCGGCCAAGTGAGCCTTCACCGCTCACCTCCAGGCCATTGCATTACAATGAAGTCCTTCCAGCCTTTTATAAGGCTCCATTACATATAATACCATGGGCAGAATACCATGGGTGCACAATACCATGTGCCCCAAAACCATCACTATTTAACCTCGTCAACTTTTGACTCTATCCTGAGTCAAGTTTACCTAACAGCAAGACAATCTAATACTTGGTCAATGAAAGGTAGAGGGAAATGGTATTTATTTGTGGCTTTGTTTATCTCTCTGTAGTCCACACATATCCTCCACTTCCCATGCTTCATTTGGACCAAAACTAGAGGAGACATCCTCCAACTATCTGAGATGGGGTAAATGAACCCTACATCCAACAAATTTTGTAGTTCTTATTTAACTATACCTTTGAGCACTATGTTCCTTCTCCTATGAGGCTAGCACATTGACTTGCATCCTCTTTGATGTGAATGTGGTGAGTACACACCAAAGCGTGCACTCCCTTCAATTCCTTATAACTCTAGGAAAAGGAATCCAGATGCTCTCTTAACATGTCACATAACTCCTCTTCCTGATGTTCAAAGAGAGATTGGTTTATTTTCAATGTTCTTTCTGGAAAAAATTATATCATCTTGGCATGATTATAACTTGAGATAGCTAGGCACAAATTAGTCCAAGGGTTATCTTCATCTTTCTTTACTAACTCCTCAAGATACATGGTGCTGGGGGGTTGATTCTAGAGGATTTTGTCAATCAATTCATCTTCGTTGGGTTTCTCCCCTCCTACAATAGCATCTAGGGTACATATTGGGGAAGACCAGACTTCATATTTTCCCCCTCTTCTAACCATAAAGTTAATTCACGCTCTATAGATGGTTGAGCAAGAGGGTACAAGACCAATTGTTTGCACAGGGGTTGATTCTAGAGGATTTTGTCAATCAATTCATCTTCGTTGGGTTTCTCCCCTCCTACAATAGCATCTAGGGTACATATTGGGGAAGACCAGACTTCATATTTTCCCCCTCTTCTAACCATAAAGTTAATTCATGCTCTATAGATGGTTGAGCAAGAGGGTACAAGACCAATTGTTTGCACAGGTGCCCATTTTTAATGGTCATACTCCCAACTTATGTAAGAATCAGTAGTGGCTAACCATGGCCTTCTAATGATGAGAGAATAACCATTGAATTTGGTCTTAGGTAGGAGAACTAAGAAGTTAGCAGGATATTCCCAAGAATCAATGGAGACCCTGACATCCTTAAAAACTCCCTTAGGAGCTATTGTGGACCTGTCTGCAAGCTACAAGACTATTGTGGTATTCCTTAATGATCCTTGGAGATTCATTTTAATCATCATCTCCTTAGTTGTCACATTAATGGAAGCCCCAAGATCGATCAAGGTATGGGGGGAAATTATACCATCGATGTGCACATCTACCACAATAGTTCCATGATCTAGATATGTTGCGCCAATCACTTGCCCCAACATTAAGTCAGACACATTTCTAATGACATTAATTATAGGGGTGTCTTTATTTCGTCTCCTTGGATTTTTGAAGAATTTCTCCTTGATTAACGTGATGTAGATGGGGAAATCCTTGATAGCTTAGAGGAGTGGGATTTTAACACACAAGTTTTTCAATTCACCTAGAAGTTTAGTCTCTTCTGGGTGTCTTGGATAGGATGGATTAATGTCTCAGGAAAAGAAGGTGGATTGGCTTTAGGAACACTCTCCTCCTTTTCATCTTCAAGCTCCTCAGGTGGAGATGGACGTTGATTATCTGCAAGCACTCTTCTAGACCACAGGTTGATTTCTTGAATTTCCATAGCATAGGGAGGATAAGATGTTTCCCCACTATAGACCTACTATGCATGTTTGTTGTTCGGGTTCAGATTTGGTTAAGAAGGCATCTGAGGTTGCTTAGGTTGAATAGGGTGAAGGAGTTGTGGTGGAGATGTAGGTGGAGGCAGTAAGGTTGGTGATTGGTTTTATGGCCACCTCCACCCCTAGGATGGTGTATTCCAATGAGGTTGTGGAGGATCATATGGTTGAAATGTTTGATTGGTAGGTTGGGAATGGTATTGACGTGCAAAAGGCTAGGCAGAAGGTGTGGACCATAAATGATGAGCAGGAGGACACCAAGGGGGGATGGATGCATTATGGTTAGGGTTATAATTTGAATAAGGCACCCCTTGCATGACTTGCTAGTATGCTCGAGGTCCTTCAGGCCCTCTTTGGTTGCTATAGCAGAGTTGTTCATTCACCCCTTCAATTCCTTGATACACAACTTTCAATCCAAGTAGAGAAGGGAACTTGTCTATGGAGTGGTTCTCCTGACAGACCGAGCAAATATTTATAAGATTTAATGAGCATTCATTTCTAGCGTGTCTGATCATGCATCTAGGGAAAAAAACAGCTAAGGGTCTTTCTGCTTCATCATTCTTCCACTTGATGTGCATGGTGTCCATTTGCAAAGAAATGCAAAATTTCACTCTTGAAGTCTTCCAACATGTTCCTAATTTCACTTTTGATGAATGTGTTGGAGGAGGATGAACTGGCCAAAGATTGACTAGCCCTAACCTTATTTTTGGCTACCCTAGAATGATTTTTGAAAACTGTCTGGATATCATCATAGGATAACTAGTAAATGTCCCCTCCTAACAACATGTTTATGGTTTCTAGGAGATATTCCTTGATCCCTTTAAGAAGCACTAGCTTGAGTGACTTAGGACTGATGTTGCATATGGCCCTTTTGTAGCTTAGTTGGAACCTTTCCTCCTAATCTTCCAAAGACTCATCATGTCCCAAAATCATTCTAAATATTTTATCTTTGGTATCTTTGGACCCACAATAATCCGTGTACTTATTGTTGAAGGCTTGTTGCATTTGAGCCCAGGTAGGGATGTTGTCCCCAGGTAAACTGATGAACCAATGTATTATTGCATCTTTGAGGTTGGATGGGAAAAAATTCAACTTCTGGTCATCAAAGGTATAATCATAAGTTCTACAGATCACAACAAACTCAAACAAAAAGGTATCAAGTTCCTCTAAGGTTAAGCCACGAAAGTGAGGAAAGGTAGAGGGACTTATGTTTTTTATCCTTGCATCTCCATTAGTTTCTCTCATGGGAAAAGCACCATCAGTTCTGTTTTCAACTCCATCTCTATTTTCAGTCCCATTTCTATTTTCATCCATGGTGTAGGTTGGTGGAATGGTTTCTTCTTCTTCTTCCCCAATAGGCTCCTCAAAGACCTCTGGTTTTTTGGCTAATGGGTCCTCTAGCTCACAACCACCAAAGAAGAGGGAAGGTTGGCTATTAGCTACAGTGGGGGTATTTGGCAAAGATTTTCATGGGAAAAAAAAACTTCTATGAGGCATGAAAGGAATTTGTTTATTTATTTTTTCTGACTTATTAAAGAATTACTTGCGGAATGGAAAGAAAGCAGGATTTGAAACTATTTTTTGAATGGAACTACTTGCACAATGCAAAGAAAGAAAATATTTCCAACTATTTTCTAAATGGAACTACTTGAAGAATGGAAGCAAAACAAGAATTACAACTATCTGTTGAATGAAAAACAAAAATGAAAGAAGAAATGATATCTACTTAGACACCTCCCCAGAAACGGTGCCAAAAAGTGATGAGCTCAAGTATTGCATCAAGGATACTACAACTCCTATGGCTACCAAATTGACTTCATCAACCCAAGGCTCATAGAAACTTGGAGGTGACAGTGTTATATACACAACACATGAAATGGTGTACTCTTGTCACTTTTCAACTGGGGCGATAGACGACTAGGGTTTTTCAAACCAATCTTCTATTGACTAGAAGTAGTCTAACTACCAAATACAAAATGGAAAACTATTCTTTAGACAGAAAGGAAATGATGCCTAGCCAAGGAAATGGAAGTGTTATAAAGTCACATGAAATCATCTCACTAAGCATCTACACATATTTCTTGCAAAAGAGACCTAAGTTACCTTGCATTTAACATCTAGTTATCTGGACTAAATAATCATGGAAATTATCTTAAAACTATGGTAACTGTTGCATGCATGTACTAGTTACAAATTGCAAAAAAACCTTTTTTATTTTATATTTTAGTAATGTAAATGCTAATTGGACCAAATTAATATTTGGCTGGGGAGATAGGTATGGGGAAACAAGTCCAGAATGGTGTTGAGGGTATGAAAGCCAATGGAGGCCTAACCTAAGCTGAGATGACCATTTCTTCTCAATTCAGGCTTAAAACAGGCTGCTAGGTTTCCTGTAGTACTACAAGATGTCCTAGTTTTACTACAGGATGCCTTGTTTTACTACAAGAAACAGGCCGAAAGCTATAGGGAGGTAGAAAAAGTAGAATAAAGTGTGGGAAAGGTGTCTAATGAGGGAATAAGGCATAGAGGAGGTTCACAATATCCAAGGCTCGGCCCAAGTCTTAAAGATGGTTGCACTTGCTCAAGGAAGATGTCCACTTTGCTACAAAACAAAAATTTGGATTAGGGTTTAGTGGAATTTAGTAGCATAGGTGGAGAAGACTTGGATGAGGTTGGTGAGATGATATCTTCCTATAGATCAAAAGCTCCTGCAACAACATACATTCATTTCTTTATTGATGCACCATTTCATTTATATATGGACAAGATGAGTTTAATTTAGGAAAAATAGAGTTACTAATGACTAATGACTAACTCTATATACGGAAGTGATTCTAAACCATAGAAAACATAAGAAACCAAAATGAATATTGCAGGTACTTCTAAGGAATTAAGAGATGGTGATCTATGCAACAATAAATCCTATGTTATGCAGTGATCAAACAATAAATATGTTTTTGGGTTATGAGAATGGAACCCTCAAACCATGATCCCATAAGAGAGATGAGGCAAAAACCACTACCACACACTTTTATGAAGTATTTACTTTCACTATTGTACCACTGATCTATATGTTCACTAATGGAAGCAAACTAAGTAGTCATCCAAATACATGTAGATTAAACAAAACGGAAATCACTTCACAACTAACTATGAAAATAATCTAAGCATACATATACAAAAAGAGGAACCTCTGCTAGTATTGTTGGTCCCTAACCCAAGACCTTCAACCCTTTGAGTCAACTCAGTGTTGGATCAAGGGAATTCTTCTCATTCTCATCAAAATGTCACAAAAACATACGAGTAATTAGTCACAATGTCTTAGCTCAAAAATTCCTCTTGGATAGAACAAAAAAAGTCCAATCAATGAGACCCTAGGCCTTCTTATTTATAAAACTGAAGCTACCAACATCTTTGTTAAAATTAGGGAGGCTTGGCTCCTAATCACAAGATTAACTTGTCTTCAACTATCACTAGCTTGGTTGTCAATTACCTCAGTGGCCTTGGCTGCTTGTAACTCCAAGCTGATGATATCTGGTGGAGGAATCTTCGAGTGATTCAGGAGTTGAGGGAGATCCAATGTCCTAAAATCCCTCTTACTTGTCTACTTCAAGTTCCTGCACTTAAATTAGCCAAAAATTGCTCCAAAACCTACAATTAATGGACATTAGGCCACATTACATAATATCTCATCTTTACCCTTCTCACTAAGAAAAATATAATAAAATATGTAAATAAATGTGAGAAAATTTGATTTCAATAAGCTGGAGAGTGGAATTAAGGTCCATATAAATTACCTGTTAATGAGCCACATCAATTATGTTTCAGAATTCTCCCATATCTGCATCCATATGACAAAGCCCTCCCTTTTTTCATCTAGCAATGCAATTAAATTGAAATCCCCACCAGGAATCCAAAGTTCCTCTCCATATAACCTTTTGAGTTTTCCTACGTTCAGAAGGAAATTCCTATTTTTATCCTATAATGTGGGGCCCATATACCCCACTTAATAGAGCCCAAATCATGGTCCTAATGTGGTGGAAATTACCTAATAGAATCTTGAGAAGGCTGACATAAGCTTGACATATCACCTCTGTTATATTCCATAGGATAGCTAACCCGCTAGCACTACCATTGGAATCCTGGGCCATCACTTCATATTGAAGTTTCAGGCTACTGACAATCTCTTTCAACCTATGTTCTAATATTTTAATTTCCTGAATAATCATGATACGCGAGTGATCTTTTCAGATCCAGTATTTCAAATACCATTGCTTGCCTCTACTGTAGAGGTCTCTTATATTCTAGGTAGTAATGATCATTGAGAAAGTTTATTAATATGGTGGAAAATCATGAACAACAACACCACCCTTCCTGAATTGACCAAAAATTCTCCCACCATCTATATGGATTCTTGCAAGTTCTTTCACCCTATTTTCTTACATCCTTTCCCTGATGTAGTAGATTCCATTCCTTGTTCATGCTGAGATCCCAACTGATCTAGATGATCTATCCCTATAGGTCCTTACTTGTCTTGGATATTATTAATAAATATTTTATAATCTAAAAAATATTTTGCAATATTCCTTTTATTATTATATATTTATCAATATTGATATTAATATAAATTGTTAGACTCATACTCACAATCAATAAAACCAAAATAA
The DNA here is from genome assembly GCA_000404065.3 of Pinus taeda. Classification (NCBI taxonomy): domain Eukaryota; kingdom Viridiplantae; phylum Streptophyta; class Pinopsida; order Pinales; family Pinaceae; genus Pinus; species Pinus taeda. The sequence continues at coordinate 36,005 of APFE031025836.1, forward strand.
TAAAATTATGAAACTTGGAAAATATAATTCCTACTTGTCTTTGATGTGCTCATCAATTCTAGAATGATCTTGTTCCTAATAATTGGGAGTTTGATGATTGAGATATTATCTCTAACTAGTTAGCCTCTTAGATTAGTCTGTCATTGAGATATTCACTCAACCAAGATATTGCATGTGAAATATAAACTAACTATCTCGAGACATACCTTGACGTATAAATATTGTATCATCATTCTTTGTGAATATACATCTAGGATTAAAAGCATGTTCCACCATGTTTCTTGTCTCTCTGGTATTTTTTTATTATTAATTATCTTCAATTGGTATCAGAGCGTATGGTTTTCTCTTTGGGGTTATGAGATGAGTATTTATACATAGAAATTGTTGCATTGACCTTCTAGGTGCAACACACATTGTTACAATGTGGATTTAATTTGTTTTTTAATAAATTTCCCAACTGTGGTGAGAGAAAAGGAGTTGAATATCACTCTAAAGAGATAATAGGAGCTACATCCCATTGAGGATTCACTTAAGATTTGAACATATATAGGTTGTTATCATTCAACATATCAGTGATATCGATGGAATTCCTTCAATCTAAGAACAAAGGCTCTTTGTTATCCATTGAAATTGGAGATCATTTCCACCAGCAAGGGTATCATTGCTAGTGAGATCCATGATAGTGTCAAAGTGTAGATTTTTCGAAGGGATCTAAGCTAGAGATCGATGATGAATATTGCTTATTGTGTTGAAGAGTTAAGTTGTGTTATGGTTGGATACTAGTTGTTGTAGCATGAGGGGACCTAGAGCATGAATAATTAATGGAGTGTTGTGTTTTGTGAGCACAACATAGTGTACTTGTGTGGCATAGAATACCCGTGTTGAAGACCTAGAACTAAGATGATCTCATAAACAGATTATGGGGATCGTGAACCCTGGTTGGTTATCCAAGAAAAAAAGAGAGGTTGTCAAAGAAGGAAGGCTTGTATTATGAACCAAGTAATTATTTTGAGTCGTCATTGCAAAGAAATGAGAGTGACAATACTTCCAGTATTTATTTTATCTTTATTGGTTAATGAATATAATTTTTTGAAGTGAAATTATGTACAATTGGATGCCTTTATTATTTTTGAGTTTTATGAAGACATAATGTGTTGAATGTTGGTATATATTTGTAATGTGTGGAGTGATTATAAATGGGTTGCAACGTTATATTCCTTTTTGGCATTGTAGAGAGAAAGGAGCACTTTGATCGCTTTAAAGGAAAATGTTTCAAGAAGGAAGTTATTTCATTTTCTAGAAAACATTATGGCCCTTACCTATAACATAAGATCCACAATTGAAGGCATAAAACGTGTATAAATAATCCTTGTGAAAGAAGGACAAAATAGACCAATGAACATTGTATAAATTCATAAAATTCCATTGAAATAATCCACAACAATAACATATGGATAAAGCAGATTGAACATTCAAGGCACATGCTCAAGCATTAACAATTGAGTTATGAAATTGAGGAAACCTTTTGGTCCAAGTGTATCTTGAAATTTGATGGTCTATCCGATATTTTTTGTTTTATTATCTTCAATATTCTTTTCAAAGGCTTGATATTAAATTTGGATAACAGGGAGCCATTATCTACATGAATCCCATAGAATTGGGCTTGTTAAGATCATTAATGTGTGGAAGTGATAGAGACTTTGTGTAAATATTTGAGGTTATGGAATGATGATGACCTTGTAATGATATCGAGCATGTGTGCTAAAAGAAGCGTTGGTGTGTGTCCTTTTGAGTTGGAGCCGAGTCGACAACGGTGTTGGGAAAGTATTGAATATATGAAGATTGTTAGTGCAGTAAAAAAATGTGAAGGAACAACCATGTGGAATCCTTCATCCAATTGTAAAATGTGTGTATTTCAGTGTTCTATTCATACTTGAGCATGCAATTAAAAAATGGAAGAATCCTGACTCGAGGAAGACTTGCATAAAAAGGAGAATCCATCACAAAGTAAATGAAGATAATGTCCACATATATGAGAAAAAATCCAACTAAATAGGATTGATGGACGTCCTTCAAGGTATGTTGGTAGTTATTCAAAAATATTATACATCAAGTGATACTTTATGCACATTTTTTAATGACAGAATCTTTTGAAAATATATTTTATTACTTTGCATAAAAGTAATAAAATATCCTGTATTGCTTGGTCATGTGTAAAAGTTATTTTGGAAATTCCTATTTCGGACATAAAAGGATTTATGAGAAAAGGGAAGGTACAAGAGTGAATGTGTTAATGTGAAAGTGGGAGTTATAAGAGAGTGGAAAGTTAGAAGCGATAAATGATTTTTTCACTTTTTTATAAAGTGATTTCATTAAAAACAAATAATGGAAGGGAAAATCATGTGATGTTTTCATAATGGAGTGAGAAGGTGTATATTTTGTAATAGTTTTTCATGCTTTCTTGGAGTCAAAAGGTGGTTTTGTAAACATGGAGTAATAAGGGTATATTTTATTTGTAAGCCTAGAAATATTCAATAGTAAAATTAGTAAGAGATTCATGTCAAAATAAAATTGAACTGTATTGTAACTTACAAATCATCATTTTTTGCAAGTTAATTTGAGTTGTATCATGTGCATTCTTGGTTGAACCTAACACCAAAGCCTTTCTTGAATTATTAAGTCAAAATTTATAGGGGCTTTAAATTATTTCAAAGCCATTTGAACTTCTTGTAAAATAATTAATTTGGGTGCATTTTCGGTGGTAGCCGACACCATAAGCTTGTTAAAATGAAATCAAGTGAGTGTGAAATTGAGAGAAGAAAAGTACAAATATAAACTCATGTGAGTGAGTTCAAGAGTTCAAACAAGTGAGTTCAAATGGAGCAAAGTCTTCATTTGTTATATTTTCTAAACAATCTAATACTATCCATTGTTGAGGATAGAGTGAAATTCAACAAAGTCATTCTTTCTGATATTAAAAGGCATCTACATTATGCACATGAGACCGTAGAGTTTCTCCAACTTGAATCATAGCTACAACATGATGAGCTACAATGGAAGAGTAGTGTGTATGAGCCATTCAACAATAAAAATTCAAATGATGCAAATAATTTGAGGCCATTCAACAATACATCTTCAAGTGTAGAAGTTGTACATGATCAAGTTAAACCTTCTTGTTCCAATCCAATCATCAAACGGTGGGAGGAAATCCAATGTAACAAAAAATGATGTGGTTTAGGATATGAAAAAAATGACAACAATTTGCATATTCCTGATTATTCAAAACCAATCAAGTTCATCACTAGAGGATTTCTTGATCAAGAAACGTCAAAAATCAATGAGAAAGTTGTAGGAAATCCAAAATTCCAACATTGTCAAATAACTAGTCATATGGAAGATCATTGTTTTGATATCCATCCTTGTCATCATTGTGGCAAGAAAAATAATTCATCGGGGAGGTTTTCCAAACAAAAGAAACCAACCAAATTCAAGATTATTTATGCATGGATTGATCCTTGGGAGTGGATGTCAACAATAAAATGATTGTATATGTTTTACCACATAATTTAATCTCACATGAAGACAAATATTGCATCCAATAGTGAAAAGATTGTAGTTTATTGCACTAAAAGGGGGAATACAACAGTTAAAGTCTCCTACATCTTAAGGGGGAGAGTTAAAAAAAATTCTTATGGTTATGGTCTCTCCTTTCAGCTGGCAAAGGGGGGAATTAATGATGAAATCAAAATTGAATTGATGATGATGGGTCATACTGAAAGTTTCAACAACAACACAATTTTCCAGGGGAAATCAAAATATGTCAATGGACAAGAAATTGGGATGTTGATTGAGAGAAAATGTGGGCATTTTTGTTCACTTGTATGGTCATTGGACCTAGCAAAGGATATATATATATATTTTTTCATTGTAGAAACATTATAAGTTGTCAATCATTTTCAAGGGTGTGTCAGAATTGCAGTTGATTCACTTATCTTGGTTCACTTTCTTCATATTAGAGTTTTTGGCATCTAGTTTTGGCAGTTTTCATTAAGGCTTGGCTCAACAATTTCAGTGTGAAGAGTTGGAGTTGGTACTAGGTTCTTACTTTGGTCTTACAATTGAGGGGGATAATGTTAGCCTCATACTCACAATCAATAAGTCCAAAATAATAAAATTATGAAACTTGGAAAATATAATTCCTACCTGTCTTTGATATGCTCATCAATTCTAGAATGAGTATGTTCCTAATACTTGGGAGTTTGTTGGTTGAGAGATTCTCTCCAACTAGTTAGTCTACTAGACCAGTATGTAGTTGAAGTATTCACTCAACTACGATATTTCATCTCCAAGACAGACTAACTACATCAAGACATAGCTTGATGTATTTATATTGTATCATCATCCTTTGTGAATATACATTCAAGCTTAAAAGCCTTTCTACCATGTTTCTTGTCTCTCTAATATTATTTTATTCTATTAATTATATTGGGTAAATATAAAATTATATATATATATATATTATATATATTATATATATATTAATATATTATATATATATATATTCATTTAAATTGCCTATCGGTGTATTTCAAAACGAAATTTACTAATGTGATTGTTACTGTGACTGTGGCCACATATCGGGTGTGTTTTCAACCAACATTTATTTTAATAAATGTGGTGCGCTCTCTTCTCTCTCTTCTCTACTCTCTCTCTCTCTCTCTCTCTCTTCTCTCTATTTAATAGTAGATATTTTTTATATATATATATATATATATATATATAATTTAGCATATAACTGTATATAATTTCATTTTTCAATAACGCATCATTGATAGGTATATTAAATATATCATGAAAAGTGCATTTCGTATAGGGAATCAAAGCATTTACAATTTTTTCTAATTTGTACCAAATTGTTTCATTATGTAGTGTGATGTACAAGAGACATTGTATTCATGTTCTTGCACCTAGTACATGTCATGTGTCAGAGTTAAATATTACAAACTTAAAGTCTATTATATTATTTGGTTGCCATGAAATTTGATTAGTTTTGTAAATAAAATTAATTATTTAGAAACAAGAAAAAGTGTGAAGGTAGATTTGATCACTTATTCCAATTTTTTTGCATGGACCTCGATGTCCTTTAGTTGATAAATTATCAAAAAATGGACTCTAAAGTTTAAGAATTCAAGCTAGATTATTCTTCTTGAGTTTAGAAATGGCTTTTTGGTCAACATTTTTTCTTGGATTAGTTTATATGTATTATATGTAATATGTTGAGACATCTCATAGACACGCCTCAATTGTAGGCCATCATAGTGTGAAAGGTTGTATTATACGTGGTCGAGCTCGTGATAGATCATGTAGCCCAGAGACAATGTTTCTGTCTCTTTTGATGACCATGCTACATCCAGTGGTCTTATTTTCCCATTGTAGGTACACGTCCTACATTTTAAAATCCTCTTTAAACTTTATGTGTTTATGTCTAGAAAATTGTCTTTAATTTTTAAATTGTTTTCCACTGATGTGTTTGAATTTAATGTATATGTTATTATGCTTCCAGTTTGTTAATTGTATATATGTCAACTTATGTTTATGATTTATAGGCCTCAGCAGGTCGAATCTAGGGATCAAAGTGCAATATCGATCTCTCTGTGGGATGATGCTAAAACTCATGTCACATTAGAGGATGCTACGACCCGTCATACATGGATCACAACATAGATAGAGAATATTCATGCCAATTAACTGACTTATGTTGCATTGTATTTGATGTTGGATAGCATCAATATGTTGATAGATACATATCGAATGTTAGGCTTACATAGACACATATTACAGTCCAAAGAGAGGATCAAGAGGCATGAGTTTAGAGGCCCTGATTCTTGGGAGGTGATGAAAGAGCCCACTAAGGACATTGATGTTCGTGGGGAGTTTTTTGACATACTTTTGAAACACCCTACTAGATATAGAGGTCGTATTCCACTTAAATATTTTAGGAATGTTAATGAAACCCCTTTTTCTATGATATATTCATTGGACATTGGGACTAGTTCCCCCACCATGACCTCATCACCATTTATTTTTCCAAGCATTTATATGCAAACTTAGTGTTACATATGAGACCATATTAAACTAATAATGGATGTCATTATTATGAACTCAACATGGGATGGACCTATGAGCATGAGGGGACTCGTAAGGACCCTGGGCATGTACCACCACCTCCAAGATTTATGCCACTACCATATTGGAGCTTGGTATTACCAACAAAGCTAAAGGAGTTGTCATAACTCAGTGGAGAGACCAAGCAGACTATTGCAGACAACATGCAGACATCATTGGCTAGTGTGTGTGTTTCATTAGATGGAGAGAATAGGAGACCACCACCATTTCCTCTCGACCGGCCAGTGCCCTTATATGATGATGTATTTCTCACAAGTTTACCCTTTGACTATATTTTGACATATACATGTATGTATCGTGATGCCATTCGTGAGACTTGGAGGGTGCCCAACCTGCATGACGTAGAGCAGTTACATATATAGACAAAAATTTTGACTCTCATTATCAAATTATGCATAATTATTTATATTAATATTACTAGTTCTTATTAGATTGCATTTATATTAATAAGTTCATGATAACATGTATAAACATCCTAGCTACATGGATGATATTTTGAGTTCGTCTAAGGATGCAATTGATCAACCATGCCATCCTCGACCACAACATGTTTCCATGTATTCTCCTTCACCTCCACCTCCACCTTATATGCTCACTAGTGTGGAGGGGAGTTACTATGTACAACCAAATGGACCAACAGTTGAGGTAAACCTTTTTATTCCTAAGATTTTAACATTTTGTTTTTCTAAGTTACATATATATGTTATTTAATTTGTAGACTAATTATAATTTTTCATTTCCATTGTGTACATAGGCCCATATGCAGAGTGTCATAGATGCCACTGTTATGTGGATACATGAGTGGGCCGTTGTGTTTAGAGGCACTGATGATGTGATTCCATCGATTTAGGCCCCAATCATCGAGCCACAGGTAGGGGATCACCAAACCTGGATTCATGATCAGGACCACATCCTATCTAACTTGCATTTGGACTCGAATGAGGTTAGTAGATTCATATATATAATTAAACATGTCATTCAATATAAATTATTTCTGTATCTTTTATTTTGTATAAATAATGAACTAATTATTTTGAATTCGAATGTGTTATATTCCAATACTAGCTTATCGATGCTTACTTCATGCGACATAACTCACATAAGAGTTCTGGTGGTACGTAAAGTGTCATAGTGTTATTGGGAAATCTAGTGTCCACTCAGAGTTGCTAGTCCCACTAAGACTGTAGATATCTTAGAAACAAACAAAATAAAACTACTTTTGCTTTCCTTTATGAGAAGTAGATAAGATGGGAACAAAGGACACCAACATCAGTCTTGCGCTTGGTTACTTACTTGGTTCCTCTCCCTTCTGATAGATCTTCACCGCTCCTTCTTCGTCTACCCAACTTCAAAGAGCACCTGTGGAATCAAAGCAGCATAACACTATCAAAGAATAGATATCTACAATCATAAGCAATATAGGACCAGATATGTATTGACCACACAAATGCATATATCATCAAACTTACAAAAATGTGGAGGAAAACTTGAATAGCTTTGTTAATATCAAGAATAGAAAAGAGGATTACAACCAATTGTTCTGACCCAGCGTCATCCTCTTAGCATGAAAGCCCTTCTTCACCTCATGAAAAGCTTAGATCACCCAACACTATGATATTGCACCAGGAAACCAACAGCACTTCCTTACAAGATACAAGATTTCCAGCCTCTGGACTCTGTGATGAGGGATCCATATATAGATGATTGTAGGGGGTGAGTCAGCTTCTAGGATTTTGATTAGTGTCCTCTCTCTGATAGTTCATGATTCCACTTGGAGATTGATGATCTCTTACTCATCCCTGGGTGAATTCAAAGAGGTAAGTGTCACAGGAGAAGTTTCTGGAAGATTCCATGATCATCCACCTTGCAAGTTGTCTCTGCCATTTGTCTACTCTCGCCAATCACACCCTACAGAAGCGCTTTCTAGTATGCATAGCATCTTTTACACTGAGCAGGTGAGATGCATTGCACCCTCTGCACTGGGCAGTCTGTGTGGTCTAGTTTTGACCAGTTCTGAGCAGTTTTCCATGGAGAACTTCTGGGATATGATGTAATCAATTGACCTTGTTCCTTTAGGGTGTGAAGCAACACTTTTAGGGATTTAGAAGCCCTTGGTTTATGGACATGTATGATTGGGGTTGTAGTGCCCAAAAATTTCTATAACATTTGCCCTCTAAAGCATGAGGTCGTTAATCTTTTGATGTCGAGTGAAATTCTTTATCATGAGGATCCGAAGTTTTTTCGAACTGGAAGGTGACTTGTAATAAGATACAATAAAATACATTATCTTCATAATATTTTTCATGATCTAGCTAAGGCGGGCATTCCCATGCTCAGCTTTATAGATTAATTTTCATGTACATACAACAAACAATCGTTTGTGTAGTAGACTGATGATTCGGACGAAGTCATCATCCTTTGATTCGAATGATCATCTATTTAGCAATGATGTACACTTGATGTCTTTATATTCCTGAATATATCGTGCCCCAGATGGATGAAACTAGATCTGGGGTCTTCAAACTCATTCAATTGTCACTCGGAGTACAAGTTGATCCATGTGAAAGATGTTCTAGATTCAAACATGGAAAGACATCGCCTGATTACGAGCCAATGATGTAAGTTGTTAACAGGTGCGAGAGGAATCACAGATAATGATGATGACCCTCAAGGTACTACAGTACAATTCACGTGGTGTGAAAAATGGACTTGGCGTTGAAAACCACGCAAAATCTTTAGGTCGAAGGCCATTGATGTAAACTTGTCGCTGGAAGTGAGAAACTTGCCATTGAGGCATGCAAGCTTCAAAGTACAGAAAGGGTTGTTCCTAGGTCAACTTCTTGGATATTGAGCTGATGTCAACAAGAAGCAACCCATCGTAGGAGGGCCTTAATGAATCCCACATCTACGACATAGAATGGAGCAAATTATTTTGGAGGTGAAAACGATCTGATGATACAAGGTTCAGGTTGGCGGTCATGAAAGAATAGAGTGTGAATGTATTGCAGCGAATGAGACATAGGTGAATTATTTGAGCGACTTCTCTTGAACATACCAGCGACACTGAAATGGATTGGTAGTGTTAACCCTAAATATGGATGGTACGATGGACCAATGGTGATATGACCGGTGAATGGAATAACCCAACCCGACTCGGACGTGGAGTGAAAGTGTCATGTTCAAGAGCGACTT
>APFE031025836.1:60822-79352 GCA_000404065.3 Pinus taeda
TATCTTAGACTAAGTTATGCTATGTGAACACACACATACCTCTTAAGATGTGTGACAATTAGTAAGGACATGCATTTCATTTAATGAAAAATTGACATATTGTATGACTCTAAATATGTTTGCAAACAATATCATTTGGAAAACAACATAATTTTTCGCAATTTGTCTTTTTACTTTGAATTAAAATTCATAGTGCTTATATGAATTTTGAGGGCTTTAATTCGATAAAAGAGGAAAAAATTGAAATTTCATTGCCACCTTTGGCCCAAAAGTGTAACCCATATTCATGCTTTCACCCTTTCTTGAGAGATAAATTAAACCTTTTTTTTTGTTGTTCCTAAGTTTCTCTAAAATCATTTTTGTACTTTATGATCAATGACTTCAAGTCATTCAACACTAATATATTATGGGAATTAATGTCTTTATGTTGTTTTCATAAATTTTCTCTTCATAATATCTATTCTAACTCCATAAGGTTCTTTGCATAGAATTTTTTCTTTACATGGTTCAAATTGTTTGCATCTGCTTGTATATATTTTTAACTTATGTTTGCTCTAAAGAATTTTTATATCTTACAACATTGACTCATCTTTTTATAGATTTCAAAAATGAATTACCATATGTTTCTTTACATCATGTTTTTATCTCTTCTAGTGGCATCTAATTAATTAGAACCTATACAATTTATATTATATTTAATATTTACATACTTATCTTTTTTAGTTCTTTTTCTAACAACAAGGGTTTAAATTCTACGAGATATATATATATAATTACTAATATTTTTACAATAAGCATACAAATAATTTTCTAAATTATTACAGTTTATTATTTTGAGACTTAGTTTCATAGTTTGTTATTCTTTTATTTATTGTTTTGTAAATCAACCATTTCTATTAAGTCTTGATAAGATTACATCATGGAATGCACATGACCTGACTCCTACCGGATTTGTTCGCCATCAAGTACAAACGAAATGACACCAATAATAGTAGCACAAAATTATGAGACAACATATCAATGGCCCAGATGGCCCAAAACTGAGTAAAAAATAAGATAAAACACACTTGCATCATTACCCATTCACATTGTTTCGATCTTGAGCATCATTTCCACCCTCACTAGTGCAGTGGAATGCATCATGAACATGAGATTACATGTGTGCCCTACATCCCATAGAGCTATCCATCTAGTCCTGGAGCCCCTTTTTTCCCTTTACAAAGGGAGTCTTGTTGATAAATTATGTACCATTGGTTATATTGAATGTCAATTAGAAAAGTGATTACATCATTTATGTCAGTATGCCTATCACATGCCAATTGATCTATCATCACTTGCACTTGATGAATTTGATCTTCCAAGGAATCAAATGGGGGTGGCAAGTACACCCACCCAAGGGAAACTCCATGTAGCTAATCCAAATCTCCCTCTTCATCAGGTTTAAAAAATTGAGGCCTAGCGCCTTACCCCTAAGGCCTCGACTACATCGAGGCCTACCTCTTTGTCGTTGCATGTGTAGGTTATTCAAATATCCTTATGGCCCTAAAAATTCTTCCAGATAGCAGCTACATTTCCCACTCTCTATCCATACTAGCACACCCACGCTTTGAGTTGTCATATTCTTGTCACCCCACAAAGACATTGCAAATTATTCAAATAACCACAATTTACCTCACATCCGCTCATGAAATCAACATGGGATTTTACACGTCACCATAACTAATTAGATCCAAGAAGATTGAAGCCACCTTTGAAAGACTACACCAAACCATAAATAGACATACCCCAATTGAGCTTTGTAGAGCTATGGCACCACACCTCCAACCCTCTGACTCTATCTCCTCTTACCCCCAAAAGCCTAGAAGGTCACTAGTCATCGACTCTCTAGTAGGATATACATATTACAATCCTTCCATCCACAACCACACGAGTAGAAGAGGGAATATCACTGTCAGGACCATCAACAAAATACCAATGCACTCTTCTCTGGCTTGTGGCTAGCTCATAATTTAACAAAATGATTAGAGTGCCCCATAGGTTTAATAGAAAACAATATAAATGCAATGGAATTATCACGAAATTAACATGAGTGAAGGCTCCAGATTCCACTCCAATGAGTAACCCAATTCCAAAGAGGAGTCCTTCACTGAATATTGTTACTCAATGAACCTCAGTCACTATGAATAATGATAGTAAAATCCACTGGGACCCTGGATCCTTTTGCATTACCATTAGAGTCCACACTTTGTTATGCTTCCTCTCTCCAACCTTGCATGAGCACAAACAATGGTCAAGGAGCAAGATTGGCTCTCCTATTAGGCCTCCTATCACTCTTGAGAAGGAAATTCCTTCTACATTCCAAACCCTCATCTCTAAATTCAAACAAGACCCATTATCACCTTTGTTATAATCCAAACCGCCTCAAGAATGTTCTCTTGCAAAGCATCAACCTTTTATGGTCTAACACACTTTGTTATCATGGATGTCATATAAAGGGGCTTTTATTTCCCATGTCTTAGGCATCAGTGCCAACCTTTGCGACCCCAACGTGGATTCATTGTTAGTTATTCTTACATTTTCTAAGTAAATGATATAATTATCCATTTATTTGGTAGAATAACCACTATGCATTCTATAAGCATAATTACTTTTCCACATTAAATAAAGTACATATCAGTAAGCAACAGAAACAACATATCACTTTCCATTTTTAGAATTCATTCAAATGATAAAAGTTTAAAAATACCAACTTGTCAAAATTAGCCTCGAAAATTAATACTGGAGTACTCAATATCATTTTCTCATAATTCAATTCCATTCCACGCTTAAAAACTTCAATATTTACTTCCTAAAAAGAGGTAATTATATAAAGAAAACAAAAAAAAAGTATGATTAACACATGGTCAACATTAAAAATCTTAAAGCGCTATTCTCGACCACGCGCTATTCTCGACCACAATGACACAATATTCAAGCTCAAGTGAACAAAACAATTGAGGGTTTGAGTCATCCGACTTGGTAAGTGACAAAAAAAAATAAATTCTAATGAGTGAGAAGGAAACCTGGTGTATCTTCATCGAAGTGAAAGCCCTTAAAATAAAATAATATATGCAACGTAAATAATTTATATGTTAGTACTTATATATATAAAAGAATGGTTGGAGAATATAAAGAGAAACAATTAGAAACCTATGGAAGTAATAATAAGAAGAATTACAAGAATAGGATATGGAGAATGCGTAAGTATTTTTGTTTCAATTGTGTTAAGGAAAATTTGAAGCTAGGATGAATATATTTGTAATCTATGTAATATGAATAATATCTAAATACACTAGAAGTTAACTCTGGAATAAACAAGTTAAATGAAATATTGAGATTCATTTTCAGGTTTTAAGTGAGGAGTCAGGGAGAATACCCTAGATAACCCTTAGGTTTAATGTGGTTAATTATAAGAAAAAGGGTTAGAAAAAAAAATTAAGGCCTATCACAAATATAAAATAAGAAAACTGAATTTAAAAACAAACTCACAAAGCCAAAGCTAGAAAATGAAAGACAATGTTAAAATTAATATAGCGTTGTCAAATGTTTAGGGTTAGAGGAAAAACCCTACTCAAAGAACATGTTTAAACAAAACTGTTTAAACGAAACTGAACAATGAAAGAAAACATAGAATCTGGCTAAGTGATTAACATCCAAAAGAAAAAATTGGCTCGAAAGTTTGATACACCATATATACAGCTATAAAAATTTATGTGAATATGTGAATATATATAACTATAGGATTAAAACCTTAATAAAAAAAATAACAAAACTCCAAATATTTTTCTGGAGAGTAAGATATTTACATGGTTAACCATGTATAAATTATTCACTTGAATAAATCCAGTATAGTAAGTACATATTAAGAATAATAGGGTTAAAATTGTTGAAATTATTAACAAATATTTTATGTCAAGAATAATAGACAAATAATTGAATAGATCATTGTGGTAATGGGTATTCCTATAATTAGGAGGGTGCTTAGCCATATGAGGTAGAGTCATTCACCAATAAAGTTGAAGGATAACTCCACCAAAATATAAATGGACCCAAATTATGAAAATGATTAAAGGAAGTCATATACTTTCTAAAAAGAGAACTACAAAGAAGTTAAATTAGATCATATAACTTAATGTGCAAAAATATTTTTTAACAAGGTTAGTGAACAGCAAACATTACAATTACCTATCAAAATTGAAGCTTGAAGTAAATGCCGATAAGAGATATATATATATATATATTATATAGCGAAGTTGTTTGTTTTTTTTTATTAAATGATTCAATGTTTAATTTTGGTTTTGAGAAAAACTGTGACCAAGGGACATTTTAACCATCAAAATCATTCAAGATTACATCTCGTTGATGCAGGAGCATCCAATTAGGGATGCGATAGCTGGACAAGCTGTTAGAATTAAATTCAGTTTTAGTTTAATTTTATTTTATGTTTAAAAGAAGGTTGCCACACCTAATGTTTTCCTTTAATTTGAACAATAGTTAGATTAGAAATTAGTTTTAAATAAGTTAGGAAACAAACTTCTAGAAACTGGAATCTAACTACATTGTAATTGTAGTTAGTTCCTCAACAGAATGAGGCTACTAACAACTTAAATAGGCAACCCAAAGACAAAGGTGAGGTTTTTGTCATCCAAAAGAAAAGAGACTAGAGACGTAGCTCTAAAATATATTTTTTAAAAGTAAATTGAAGCTTACAGGTATCCTTTATTGTTTTCCATAAATGACAAGAAATATGTATTGTGCGTAGAAATTAATGACAGAATTGAATGATTGTTAATAAAATTGTGCATCAAACTGAAGGAACCAAACACAATAGAAGAAACCATCCAGGTATTTCACAAAATCATGCTATTGATTTAACAGTGAAAATTTACAATATATGTGTGTGTGTGTGTGTGTGTGTGTGTAAACATTTGTCAAAGTCCACGGTAGCACAAAAAGATAGCATTCTATAACCCCACGTACGTCCAAGGTATAGAGCCTTCAAAAACCATCCATAATAGTCCTCATACAATCAACATAGGCCAAGGAGGGTACCACACAACCCAAGATAATCCAAACTGAGTAGAGAGTGAAGCATTACCAACAGCCAGAGACAGGACACATAAAATTTTTCCCAAATTCATAAACAAAAGTTACTGCAAAGAACACAGTGCACAGGAGGCCACCTATCAACAAACCAACTAAGACTGAGAATAGACAGAGGCATAACCTAACTGCTACCAACAAAATATATATGACTGCATAGCATAAACAGAAAGGACCCTACCCGATTTGCGTAAAGCTAGACCAGGAGGACGAAGACCCCAACATTTTCCCCAAAGACTAAACCCTTGCAACCACCGTGATGAGGGTCGAGTACTTGCCTAGACAAACAGAGAATTAGTGAGGCAGCATAACCATAAACCCATGATAAAGAACAGAGAGAGGGTAGCATGAATACCCACAGTGGATACCTAAAGAGAAGGCTGGGCTCCATAGCCAAGCCACAAAACTGAGACCAACAAAGCATAGCCAACAGCAGTAGAGCCAAGGAAAGCCAAGACACAATAGAGCGCAACCAACGGCCAGAGGGCCAACAAGAACTGAAACCCAACAGAGCATAAACCATGGCCACAAAGCCACAAGACCACTGTCTGCTCACCAGGAGCAAAGCTGTCAGCAAAAGTAAAAGGAAACGAAGAATTGAAGCTAGAGCAGAGGAATTACCTTGAGTAGAAGTCGTCAAGCTATCGCAGGGAGAGTCGGCAAGAGGGCCTAGTAAAACAATGCAATCACTGAAACAGCTAAAAACAATGTCGTCAACCTGGTAAAATCAAATATCCATGAACAAATACAGAGAAGCCAAGGCGTACACAAGGCAACCAGAGAGCCCAAAACCTCCATGAAAAACTATGCAAGAAGCAACAATTAGGTCCAATGAAACACCATCACACAGTTAACAAAATGACAGAGGACCCTAGCTAAAGAAGGACCCAGAAGAACAGCGGGAGGTAGAGCGCCATCCTTTCCTTGCAGAACGAACCAGGTAAGAATGTAGGGGAGAAAAACCAAAACCAGCGGAAACATAACCAACTCAACCATAACAGACCCTGCCATAGAGCCATGTCATGCAGACCAAGATCACCTTAGTACGAAGGAGAATTAATTGCCCATTAAAACCTTACCTAGAACCCTAAGAAAATATAAGCGTGGGAAAAGTTGAACGCAGGCCAACTGCCATGTAGGCTTGCCACCTTGGCATCTCAGGGATTGTCACCAAATTTTGGTATCAGAGAAAGTTCTTTCCTTAAGGAAGAAAAAACATGGAAGTAGGAAGAAGAGGTCAAGGCAGAGCTATTCAGAGAGTAAATGATGAAGGATTGTGTGAAGAAATCAGGATCCTAAGTGCCAGATTGGCAGCAATAGAAGCAAGGAGGCGTAGGGATCTAGAAGGTGGTGATGATAGTGAAGAAGAAGTTGCAGCTACAATGGATGGATTAGATGAGAAAGGGCTAGAGATGAAATTATTCAGGTGTGTTTTGTTAGAAAATAGTAAACCGAACCCAGAGCTTTCGAACTATGATGGTAGTTTATCTACAAAAGTGTTGTTGGACTGGATTAGCGAGTTGGATAAATACTTTAAATGTGAAGAAATCAGTGAGGATAAGAAGGTCAGGTTTCTAGCCACCAAACTGAAGGGACATGCAGGACTGTGGTGGGATAATGTGCAGGCAGAAAGGAGAAGGTCAAATAAGCCACCAATTAAAAAATGGAACAGTATGATTGCTAAGATGAAAAGTAAGTTTTTACCCAAAGACTATCAGATTTCTCCATATAGACAGGTACAGAACCTGAAACAAAGGGCAATGAATATGAAGGAATATACAAAAGAATTCTACAGAGTGAATTTACGAGAAAGTTATGTCGAAGATACCCCAGAAAATATAGTGAGGTTTGTGAATGGATTACAAATGGAGATACTGGATGAGATTAGTATTCTCTCGCCAAAGTCCATAGAGGAAGCCTATAAAAGTGCTTTAAAATAAAAAGAGAAGATCACCAAGAAGCAGAATGCTAGAAGAGAATGTGGATCTAGCCGAGGAAGAGGACAGTCTTTTGGCAGAGGCAGGACTACCAACAACAATGAAGAAGGAAGAAGTTCAAAAACTACAGGACCAACTGATAAAGAAGGTAACACTAGAGCAGGAAGGCTTTACCATTGAGGAAGAGGTAATGGAAGAGGTAGAGGAAATGCTTATTAGTGTTGCAAGTGTCACAAGTGTGGATATCAGTTTTTTGAATGTCCTGAAAGTGATCAAGTGGGACAAAGAGGAGCATATGTTGCTCAACCGGAGGAAGTTGAGGCACCACATCAAGAAGTGGAGAGCATTCTTGAGACAGGACACGCCTTGGTGTTGAACAAGGTATTGTTGAAACCAGCTAAAGAATTAGCTGACCAGACACAACAGAAAGCATTGTTCCGAACTGTGTGTAAATCACATGGGAAATGTTGTAAATTGATTATTGATAGTGAAAGCACTGACAACGTGGTAGCCACTGGAATGGTAGATAAACTGGGTTTAAAAATATTGAAGCACCCAACCCCATACCGAGTGTCTTGGTTACAAAAAGGACATCATCTGTTGGTTGATGAGCAGTGCGAAGTGGAGTTTCATATTGGTAGGTATAAAGATAAGGTAACTTGCGATATTATGTCGATGGATGTGTGCCATATACTGCTGGGTAGACCATGGTAGTATGACAGGAAAGTAGTCCATGATGGGAAGACAAACTGTTATAAGTTTGTGAAAGATGGGATCAAGCATACGTTGGTACACATGAAAGAGGAGGATACAACAAAAAATAGTGGAACAAAAGCATTATTGTTAGGAGGAAAAGAGTTCCTACAAAAAATTGGAGATGATGAAATAAAGTTTGCAATTGTGCGAAGGCCAAGAGCAGTCTTAATCCACACTGAGATTACTGATTTGCCTTAGTAGATATAAGATATGCTACAGGAGTTTAGTAACATTGTAGTGGATGATTTACTAGATAAATTACCACCAAGAAGGAGTATCAGTCACCATATTATTTCATTCAAGGAGCTATTTTACCAAACAAAGTTGCTTACTGAATGAGTCCAAAGGAAAATGAGGAGATCAAGAAGCAGGTAAAAACGTTTTTGGAAAATGGGTTGATTCGAGAGAGTTTAAGTCCTTGTGCGGTTCCAACAGTCTTAGCTCCCAAGAAAGGATGGGAGTGGTGGATGTGTACTGATTCTCGAGCAATAAATAAGATTACCATCAGGTACAGGTTTCCCTTACCATGGATGGATGATATGATGGACTGTTTGAGTGGAGCGGCGTAATTTTTGAAGATTGATTTAAAAAGCAGATATCATCATATTCATATTCGAGAAGTAGACAAGTGGAAGACCACTTTCAAGATCAATGAAGGCCTATATGAATGGCTGGTCATGCCATTTAGATTGAGCAACGCACCCACCACATTTGTGCGCTTGATGAACGAGATGCTGAAGGAATATATTGGAAAGTTCATGATTGCATATTTAGATGGTATCCTTATTTTCAATAATACAAGGGAAGAACATTTACGACACATCAGGTGTGTCTTGGAAAAATTGCAGCAGAATAAGTTGTTGTTAAATTTGAAAAAGTGTACGTTTTTTAAGAAGGGGTTAATTTATTTCGGGTTCATGATTTCAGAAAATGAATTAAAGATGGATCCAGAAAAGGTTGCAACCATAGTTAGCTAGCCATCCCCCAAGAGTTTGTTTGTAGTACATAGTTTTCATGGGTTTGCGAGTTTTTATCGAAAATTTATAAAAGATTTCAGTGGGATTTGTGCACCCATGGTGGATACCATTAAAAAAACAAATCAACCTTTTCATTGGACAGAGTCAGCTGAAAAGAGTTTTCAACTGCTGAAAAAGAAGATCATCGAAAGACCCATTTTGAGATTACGAGATTTCAACAAAAAATTTCAAGTTCGTTGTGATGCCAGTGGGACAGCCATTGGAGCAGTACTCAGGCAAGAGGAAAAACTAGTGGCCTATTTCAATGAGAAGTTGAATGAGAGTTGATAGAAATATATGTCCTCTCACAAGGAGTTTTATGCAGTGGTACAAGCACTGAAACATTGGAGACATTACTTAATGGGAAATGAATTTGTTCTATTTTTGGAAAATTGCACTTTTCAATATATCATGCAACAGCATAAGCTGAGTCATAAACATGCGAAGTGGGTGGAATAACTCTAGAGTTTTACATTTGTGCTGAAACACATTAGTGGACAAGCCAACAAAGTGACGGATGTGTTAAGCAGGAGGATTTTGATTTTATAGGAAAGCAGAGTGCAGGTGTTAGGCTTTGAGCATCTCAAGGATGAGTATGAAACAAATGCAGACTTTAAGGAAGCATATGAATCTTGCTAGAATCTGTTTTTGAGGGACAATAGTTCATTGCTAGACTATAATATACCGGAAGGAGTGTTGTTCAAGGGACAACAGTTGTGTATTCCAAAATGATCAATGAGGGAAAACTTAATTCAGGAGAAACATAGTAGGGGTCTAGTTGGACATTTCGGCATAGATAATACTTTGGACCAAGTAAGTCACTTATATTATTGGTTGAAGATGCGGTGAGACATACAGAGATATGTGACTAGATGTAAGATGTGTCAAGTGGCAAAGGAACACAATCAAAATACGGGGTTGTATATGCCCCTACCACTTCTAGAAAAACCATGGGACTCCGTCTATTTAGAGTATGTCTTAGGCTTGCCAAGGACACAGGAGGGGTACGATTCAATCATGGTAGTAGTGGAATGCTTTACTAAGATGGCACATTTTATTCTGTGTAAAAATACCAGCAATGCCACACATGTAGCCCACTTGTTCTTCACAAAAATTGTTAGACTACATGAATTTCCAAAGTCTATTATTTCAGATAGGGACGTGAAGTTCACATGTCATTTTTGGTGGACTTTGTGGAAGAAGTTAGATACTAAATTAAAATTCAGCTCAGCTTATCATCCACAAACCAATTAGCAGACTAACGTAGTGAATTGAAGTCTGGGGAATCTTCTACGTAGTCTAGTTGGTGAAAATTCATGACAGTAGGATCGCATACTCGCATAAGCAGAGTTCACTTATATCGATTCACCCAACAGGAGTACGGGCAGAAGTCTTTTGTAGATCCCATACGGAATTCACCCCGGTGGTGTGCACGAGTTGTGGGATTTGGGTCGGTTGGAATGAAGGAGTGCTGATGGTGAAGATTTCACAAAGGTGATCAATGAACTTCGTGAACAGGTGAAAACCAAATTATAGGACAACAACCAAAGATATAAATAGAAGGCAGAATTAAAACGATGGGAATTGCAATTCAATGTAGGAGACCTGGTATTGACACGTCTATGGAAAGAAAGGTTTCCTAAAAGGGAATATAACAAGCTCAAACTAAAAAAAAAAAGGGCCTTGCTAGATAATGTGAAAGTTCTTTGCCAAAACAAATGAACTGCAACTACCCACAGGTATCGGGATCTCGCCCATTTTTAATGTGGCAGACCTATACCCTTATATTACTATTAGTGTGGAGGACAGTTCAATAGAATACACATGGGACACCCAGGGAGAAGGAGAGACAGAGACATGGGTCAAACAGATGCCCCTAGCCAAGCCTCTAGAGATCGAACAAATATTGGATACTCAGGTATCTAGGTGGACACAATGGAAGGAGTACTTATAGTACCTGGTTAAATGGAAGAACCATCCAATTGAGGATAGTTCCTGGTTGGATGCTGGACAGATTCAAGGCATCGGGTATTCGATTGAATAGATCATGGATAGGAGCCATGAGATTCATTCACCCTAAGAACCTGATGCAAGAGCATCCAGTTAGGGAGGCGACCGCTGGACAAGATATTAAAATTAAATTCACTTATAGTTTAATTTTATTTTATGTTTAAAAGAAGGCTATCACAACAAATGTTTTCCTTTAATTTGAATAGAAGTTAGATTAGAAATTAGTTTTAGATAAGTTAGGAAACAAACTACCAGAAACTAAAATGTAACTACATTGTAATTGTAGGTAGTTCCTCAACAAAATGAGGCTACCAACAGTTTAAATAGGTAACCCAAAGACCAAGGTGGGGTTGCTACCATCCAGAAAAAAAGAGACCAGAGAGTGTAGCTATGAAATATATTTTTAAAAAGTAAATTGAGGCTTACAATTATCCATTATTGTTTTCCATAATTGACAAGAATTATGTATTGTGCATAGAAATTAATGACAGAATTGAATGATTGTTAATCAAATTGCGCATCAAACTGAAGGAGCCAAACACAGTAAAAGAAACCATCCAAGTATTTCACAAAAGCATGTTATTGATTTAACAGTGAAAATTTACAATATATATATATATATATATATATATATGTATGTATGTATGTATGTATGTATGTATGTATGTATGTATGTATGTATGGATGGATGGATGGATGGATGCATGCATGCATTCATGTACATTTTTCAAAGACCACGATAGCACAAAAAGGTAGCATTATGTAACACCACACAGATCCAAGGCAAAGATCCTTCAAAAACTATCCATAACAGTCCTCATACAATCGACATAGGCTAAGGAGGGTTCCACACAACCCAAAATAAACCAAACTAAGCAAATACTGAAGCATTACCAACAGCCAGAGACAGGATACATAAACTTTTTCCAAAATCCATAAACAAAAGTTATAGTAGAGGACACGGTGCACAAGAGGCCACCTATCGGCAGACCAACTAAGATTGAGAACAGATCGAGGCATCACCTAACTGCTACAAAAAAAATATATATGACCGCATAGCGTAAATAGGAGGGACCCTACCTGGTTTGTGTAAAGCCAGACTAGGACGATGAAGACCCTAGCATTTTCCCCAAAGACCAAACCCTTGCAACCACCACGACGAGGGCCGAGTACCTACACAGACAAATAGAGAATTAGTGAGGCAGCATAGCCATAAACCCATGATAAAGAACAGAGTGAGGGTAGGTTGAATACCCACAATGGATACTTGAAGAAGAGGCTGGGCTCCATAGCCAAGCTAGAAAATGGAGACCAACAGAGCATAACCAACGACACCAGAGACAAGGAAAGCCGAGACATAACAGAGCACAACCAATGGCAAGAAGGCCAACAAAACTAAAACCCAACAGGGCATAAACCACGACCACAGAGCCATAATACCACCGTCTGCTCACCAAGAGAAAATCTTTCAACGAAAGTAAAAGGAAACAAAAAATTGAAACTGGAGCAGAGGAATTACCTCGAGTAGAAGCCGTCAAGCCATCGCTAAGAGAGCCATGCAGAGCGCCTTGTAAAACAATGCAACCACTGAAGCAATTAAAAGCAGTGCCGTCAAAATCAACTATCTGTGAACAAATACAGAGAAGCCAAGGCATACCCAGGGCAACCACATAACCCAAAACGTCCTTGAAAAACCATGCAAGAAGCAACAAATAGGTCCAACAAAACACCATCACACAGTTAACAAAACGATAGAGGACCAAAGCCAAAGAAGGACACAGAAGAACAACGACAGGTAGAGCGCCATCCTTTCCTTGCAGAACGAACCAGGTAAGAATGTGGGGGAGCATAATGAAAACCAGTGGAAACATAACCAACTCAACCACAACAAACTGCGCCATAGAGTCGTGTCACATAGACCGAGACCACCTTGGGATGGAGGATAATTAATTTCCCATTATAACCTTACCTAAAACCCCAAGCAAATATGAGCATGGGAAAAGTTGAACTCAGGCCAACTGCCACATAGGCTTGCCACCTCGGTGTCTCAGGGATTGTCACCACTGGTCCCGATCACACTAACCCTTAACATCACTGGATTTGGATTTTTTCCCATAGATTTTAGAACTAGTGACCTTCACATGATCGACTGACTTAATAATACACCCTATGACCATATATTTTATGCCTTGTGAGCTAAAACCCTCAAATATTAAACACATGACATAATTTGAACAAATAAAATAGAAATAAATGGTAAACATTTTTACTACACTGAAAATACTACAAGTGTGATAGAGAACCAATTCGTATCCAGAAAACTATTATAGAGAAAACCAAATGGAATTGAGTTTAAATACAAGAAAAAGAATTACCTCTCAAAAATATGCAGTGTTACATTCGTCCGAAGAAAATACCAAGATAAATATTGTTGAGTATGGACACCCTCAAAAAAGTAGAGGAGAGTTGATTTCAGAATACTAGCGCCTCGAGAAATGACTCTAGAGCTTCGAGAAATAACTCTATTTGAAAAAGAAATGAGAAATGAACCAAAAATCTAGTTATCTCGATAGAGGTTTCTTTTATTGGAATTGGGCACTTTAATCATTTTAATAATAAAAAAATTGATCTTTAAAGATGTCACTATATTTTTGTAGTTTCCATAATATCAATGGATGGAATTCACACCACTAACTTCTCTTTATATCAAAATCACATGATTAAACCCTATTTAAATTAAATTTTTACAAAGCTTGATTAAGAATTTACCATGCCATTTGTTAATTGAAACCTATCAGGATTAACAAGAATGGGAAGACTACAAAACCTTACACACACCTATCATAACAACAATAGGATGATTACGAAACCTTACTTGTCATAGTAGTGGAAAGGTGTATTTCAGAATAAGATGATTAACCTTTTAAAAGCATTGATAACATGTGTAAATTCCAAATAACAGGTGTCCTTAGTTTTATTAACATGTCCATCAATGTTATATATGATATAAGACCTTATATATTTTATATATTTTCACATAATAATAAAAATTGTTAATTGGTTCATCTTTTACATTATCATTTACATCATTTACATTAAAGTGTTAGTAGTTAGTCATATATATGTTTTTTAATTTATTTATTATTATAAAAATTGTGATGATTCACCTAATATTTTAAGCAATTTTTATGCATATGTTCTATATGAAATTAAGATAAACATTTGGGTTGATCTTTATAAAACCACTACCTCATCAAGAATAATATTTATATTACACAAATACCTACTCCCTTATCATGTTATATATGCTTATAAAAAAATTTAAAATTAAAAAAAAATTCATAAAAATATATTGATTATTATTTTATTAAATTTCTAAATACAATAAATAAACCTCCAAAGTGCTATAACCCTACTCAATTTATCTTTCCTAGACACTCATGAGACCTCACATTGCAAGTTCATTACACAATAAGTTTTTCAAACATTATTAATTTAATAAATAATTAATTTAGGAAAGATATTTAGTGTGTTTCAATTTTTAGTGAGATTAAGTTATGATTATTAAATATCTATTTAAATTATAAAGAATTAATTATATTATGATTATTAATAATATTTTAATAGAGTTATAATTTATATTTATGATTATAATTATTAGTTTATACTTATTATTATAATATTAAAGTTCTTAATAAATCTATATGGAGAGAATATTGATTATTAATAACTAGTTATAAAATATTTATATACAATGGTATTAATTTGCTATTAATAATTATAGCTTAATAAGCAACACATTGAAAACACACTAAATATCTTAATTTAGTATTAATAATCATAATTTAATCTTAAGAAACACAAATATTAATAATCAATATCCTCTCCATCTAAGTTTACTAAATAATTTTTTCAACATTATTAATTATAATCATTACCCTTTGAATTTCAACAATTCGAAAGAAATGACTTTTTCCATAATGGTCCTAACTAATATTTTCCATCCAAAATTGAAACCTAAAAGTATATTTTACTAAAGACTGAAAATAAGAGAGGTGTGCTTCTATTTGTTCCCAACTTTCCAAAATTGACTTGAAAAGTCCCAGTAGAGAGTCAAGCTCTTGGCTTGTTTTGATATTCCAATAATAGAAAACCATTTTTTTAAGTATACAGATGAATCAAGCTCTTGGCTTGTTTTGATATTCCAATAATAGAAAACCGTTTTTTTAAATATAATATAATTGGTGAAGGAAAATTGAACTAGAGCCTCAAAACAATCAATAATTTAATTGTGTAAATTTTAAAAAGATAGGGATTAGTTCAAATGATTATATAAATTTATTTTGTAATCTAAAATATATAAATAATTTTGGTAATAGATGGTTAGTGCTTATTGAATGAAAGGAAATATATAAATTTATAAAAAAGAGATTGTTTTGAAAGAAAATAACACATGTAATATATATTTCTGGAAATTAAATTTATGAAATCCTTACGCTCTAAGTGGCTAGGTGGTTTTTTTACTGTAACTATTTTCAATACTAATATCTATTGTATCTCTTATGGTTCATTTTCCAAGTTTTGCATGTTAAAGCATTGAGGAATATATGGAAAGGTGGAGGAATAAGAACAAGGTTTTTTGGTTAAGCATTTCAAATTGTCGTTAAATATTTATTGTACTTGTTATTCATCACCATGTCCTTAAATATTATGTTTTATGTTTTATTACTTAATCATTTCATCTAGGATTGTAACATGGAGGAATAAGATAAAGGTTTCTTTGTTGGCCATTTCAAATTGTCATTAAATATTTATTGTGCCAGTTATTCATGACCACTCCATCTATTATGAGAAAAGAAGTGCTCAGTGATGCATGCATTTCTTAGTGCATGGGTTACAATTTGCTAGAAGGATTTCTAGAACAATTTGAATGGATTTCTAGAACAATTTGAAGGGGTTTCTCATGGGTTTCTCTTTGCTTCTTTGACTAAGAAAGGTGTACAATCTTTCAGGGTCTTCCTCTTCTCTACCTAGGGTTTTTTCATGGGTTTCCTTCCAAATTCATTAGAAAAACCCTCTTGGTTGAAACCTTATTGGTTTTAGTATGGCTATGGTTTTCTCTATGCCCAATTTATTCAATTGAAGAAAAAAAAAAAAATTCCCTTTTGTGTCGCGATTGTTGTATGTATTATGGAGGAGATGTAATTAAACTAAAAAGAGTAGGGATGTGATATTTTATATGATCCCGTGAGGATATGTACTTGCCCTAAGATTATGGTTAGTTTTAGACTTAGTTTTATACTTTCGAATGTGAGATTGTAGTTTTTGTATTTAGTTTTATATGATCTTAAACTCTCTTATGGAAATAACATATATTAATGCATCATTACGGAACTAAAACTTTAAAGAAAAGTATAATTACCATCAATTTATAAAGTATATGTCTCATACCACATGATCTGTTATGATATCAATGGAAATACATTTACCAAACAAAGGGTTAAGTAAGCCATAGGAGCTAAGACATTCAATCTTGAGCTCGTTTGTAAGAAATCACTAATGGGCGCACTTATAAAATATAATTTACAAATAGTATATATTACAAAATTAATAAAAAAACCAAGAAAATGCATTGCTTGAATTGTTGAGCATTAACTTCATAGTTGATTAATAAAACTTTATAGTAGAATATAATTTACAAATAGTATATATTGCAAGATTAATCAGAAAAACCAAGAAAATGCAATGCTTGAATTGTTGAGCATTAACTTTATAGTTGATTAATAAAACTTTTATAGTAAAATATATAATTTACAAGTAGTATATATTACAAGATTAATAGAAAAACCAAGAAAATGCATTGCTTGAATTGTTGAGCATTAACTTCATAGTTCATTTTTATCTTGGTTTTCGCTGGAAGAAAAATGATAGAAGACAAACACAAGTGCACTTCTAAGATAAAACTTTTATTCTAAAATATTATTTAGAGATAACATATATTATGAGATTAATCAGAAAAACCAATAAAATGCATTGCTTGAACTGTTGAGAATTAATTTTATAGTTGATTTTTATCTTCGTTTTCATTGGAAGAAAAATGGTAGAAGAAAAACACAATGAAACCAGAACTACAAATCCCATTAACATTTAATATGTTTTCTATTAAATTGACTTACATCAAACATTTCAATGAAAAATATATTTTCCCAAAATCAAGTGGATCAAAATTAATTCCAAAACTCAACTAAAACATGTAATATCCAAAAGCATTAAGAGGTACAAAAAAAATTTCTATATCCCACTACAATACTTATAGTCTTTCTGTGGCTCTAGGCATGTTGTAGAATTCGCATGATATTTCCAATTCAAAATCAGCCAACAAATTGACACTTTTCTGGGCCTGTTGTAGAATTCCCGTGATATTTCCAATTCAAAATCAGCCAACAATTTGACACTTTTTATTTGACAAAATTTCCAGTACATTTTGTAAAACAACTAAACAATCTTTCAAAATAAAAATAAAAACATCAAAATATAAATGAAAAAACTAGTGTTGAACCATAAAATGACTTTGCATCACGTATTCTTCCGTAAAATAATTAATCATCTTACATCTTCTCCCGGTTCAAATATACGTAGCCATCGTAGGTTAAGAACCAATTTCAATCGTTAGATTCATTGGGAAATTGAAATTACAATCTAATTGTTTATATAATAAGGATTACTTCAAATCTAATCAAATCTAATTCCTTATATAATAAGGATTCATTGGGAATTTGAAATTTCAATCTAATTGTTTATATAATAAGGATTACTTTAAATCTAATCAAATCTAATTCCTTATATAATAAAGATCATCTAATTCCTTATATAATAAGGATTGCCAATTAAACTGTGGACCTATTAGATAAATTTTAATATCATAATTTATTCAAACCTGGAGATTATCTTATAAGTTAAAATATTTTTGAAGTGGGTTATTACTGTTTCACTTTAAAAATTTATCATAATTTATTCAAACCTGGAGATTATCTTATAAGTTAAAATAATTTTGAAGTGGGTTATTACTGTTTCACTTTATAATTAATACTATTTAGAGGATGTGGTAATGGCAGTAGCAAGAAGTTTAGAGGATGTGGTAATGGCCGTAGCAAGAAGTAAAATTTCTTTCGTATAAACTTTCTTGAATATACTTATTCATTATTTTCCTGGTATAGCCATTAGAGAACAAATATTCAGAGCAATTGGGGCATTACACTTGTATTTTAAAAGATTTGATGTTTCTCACTTGTATTTTAAAAGATTTGATGTTTCTCTTCCATCAATATTTTAGAGATCTATATTTATCAACTTCAGAAAGGAATCAAATTTATTAAGATCTGTGGTAAAAAAATTGTGTATTGATCCCCTCCACACTTGAATATATGGAATAATGATCAATCTTTGCCCTTTATATAAATAGATCCATATTTATCAACCTTGCAAAGCAATCAAATTTATTAGATCCGTGGTAAACAAAATGTGTATTTAATCCCCTCCACACTTGAATATATGGAGTAAGAATCAATCTTTCCACTTTATATAGAAATATCTTTATTTCTTAATATGGTTTATAATATAACATAATATTATACTATATTATTAAATAAACCAAATTATATACAGGTAA